>PVKS010031490.1:0-23382 GCA_004027875.1 Aplodontia rufa | reverse complement strand
CCAACCTTTATAGTTATGGTTCCCCCCGCTTATGTAAAATTTCACCTATGTTGTGACTATTATTTAAGCTTAACTAACTTTCATCCTGTCTTAGATTTTACTCTAGCTACTACATATGAGAGAAAACATTTGTACCTTAACTCTCTGAGTTTGGGATATTTCACTCAGCATAATTTTTTCCATCCCCACCCATTTGGCAAATGTCATGATATCATTCTAATAGCAGAGTAGAACTCCATTGTGTGTGTTCATGTGTGTATATATATGTGTGTATGTGTATATATGTGTGTGTGTGTGTGTGTGTGTGTGTGTGTGTGTGTGTGTGTATTCACAGTTTCTGAATCCACTCATCCTGTGAGGGGCTCTGGGCTGGCTTCCTAGTTTAACTACTGTAAATTGAGCTGCTATAAACACTGATGTAGCTGTGTCTCTGTGGTATGCCGATTCTAGTTCTTTTGGGAAAATACCCAGGAGTGGGATACCTGGGACATAAGGTGGCTCCAATCCTAGTTTTTTGAGGAGTCTCCACACTGCTTTTTAGAATGGCTGTACAAGTTTGCAGTTCCACCAACAGTATGATAGTATTTCTTTCTTCCCACAACTCCTCCAGCATATTATTGATCGTATTCTTCATTTTTGCCACTCTGACTGGAGTGAGGTGGAATCTTAGTGAAGTTTTGATTTGCATTTTTCTGATTGCTAGTGATGTAAAACATTTTCTCATATATTTGTTGGCTTTTTGGTCTTCTTCCACTGAGAATCTTCTGTTCAGTTCCCTAGCCCATTTATTTATTGGATTATTTGTGGTTTTGGTGTTCAGTTTTTTCAGTTCTTTGTATATTCTAGATATTAGTCCCCTGTTGGAGGCATAGCAAAGATTTTCTCCCATTCTGTAGGTTCTGTCTTGACAGTCCTGACTACTTCTTTAGCAGTACAGAAGCTTTTCAGTTTAAAATGGCATCCCACTCATTTATTCTTTTTTTTAATTTTTTATTTTGAGCAACAAGATTTTAACAAAATAATATAAAATGTGTATAAAATATGTATATATTCTGGATATTGCAATTATCCCCAGGAGTGCCCCCCCAATTACCCTCCCTTATACCTCCCTTCCCCTTCCCATTATAACTCTAAAAAAAGTATTAGATTGTAAAGCATTACATCTTATCTGGATTTAACTCATGCTACTAGACCAACTTTCTCATTGTCCAGGGTCTAGACCCCACCTCCACAGATGAGTGGAGACAATCGACCCTTAGATCTCTGGGTTAAGCTGATTTTACTCATCATGATCTCTTCCCCACTCATTTATTAACTTTAATTCTTGTGCTATGGGAGTCTTGTTAAGGAAGGAGATGCCTACACCAATGTCATGGAGTGTTGATCCTATTTTTTTCTTCTAGCAATTGTATAGTTGATGGTTTAACTTTTAATTCTTTGATTCATTTTGATTTGATTTCTGTGCAGGGTGAGATAAAAGGATCTAATTTCAGTTGTCTGCATGTGGCTGTCCAGTTGGTCCAGCACCATTTGTTGAACAGGCAATCTTTCCTCCACACTGTGTTTTTGCCCCCTTTGACAACTACCAGATGGTTAAAGATTTGAGGGTTTTTCTTGGTTTCTTTTAGTCTGTTCCATTGGTCTTCATGTGTGTTTTGATACCAATACCATGCTGTTTTTGTTACTATAGCCCTATAGTATCATTTGAGGTCAGGTATTGTAACACTTTCTGCTTCCTCTTTCTTGTTTAGTAATGTTTTGGCTATTCTGAGTTTCCTGTTATTCCAAATGAATTTGGAAATTGCTTTTTCTATATCCATGAAAAATATCATTGTAATCTTGATGGGGATTGTATTTAATCTGCACAGGGCTTTTGGCAGAATGGCCATTTTAATTATATTGATTCTGCCTAACCAAGAACATGGAATGTTTTTCCATCTACTCAGGTCTTTTATTTCTTCTTTTAAATGCTCAGCAGTTTTCATTGTAGAGATAATATTCTTATTAGATTAATGCCCAAGTATTTTATTCTTTTTGAGGTTATTGTGAAAGGGACGGATTTCCTGATTTCTTCTTTGGCGGAATTGCTACTGGAGTATAGGAAAGCTATTGATATGAGTGTTGATCTTGTAACCAGCCACTTTGCTCAATTCATTTATGAGCTCCAGTAGTCTTCTGATCAAGCTTTTTGGGTCTGCTAAATATAGGATCATGTCATCAGCAAAAAGGGATAGCTTGACTTCCTCTTTTTCTATTCAAACTCCTTTGATCTCCTTCTCTTGTCTGATTGCTCTGGCTAGTGTTTCGAAGACTATATCAATTAAGAGTTGTAGGGGGTGGACATCCTTGTCTTGTTCCTGAATTTAGTGGGGATGCTTTCAGTCTTTCTCCATTAAGTATGTTGTCTATGGGTTTGTCATAAATGGCTCTTACAAAATTATCTTCCTTTAATCCGTATCTTTTCCAGAGTTTTGAGAATAAGAATTTTATCAAAGGCATTTTCTGCATCAATTGGGATGATCATATGGTTTTTTAGCTTTAATTCTGCTTAAGTGATGAATTATATTTATTGATTTGCATATGTTGAACCAGTCTTGCATTCCTGGAATGAAGCCCACTTCATTGTGATGTATTATCTTTTTGATGTATTTTTGGATCTGGATGGCTAGGATTTTATTAAGGATTTCTAGGTCTCTTTATCAAGGAAATTGGTCTGTAATTTTCTTTTCTTGATGTCTTTGTTGGGTTTTGGTATCAGGGTTACATCTACCTCACAAAGAGTATTTGGGAGGATTCTGTATCTTTCAATTTCATGGAATAACTTACTAAGGAGAGGTGTTATTCTGTAAAGGTCAGGTAGAACTTTCAGCACATACTTTTAAATAGCATAGCCTGGTCCACAATATTCATTCCTTCATCCCATAAATATGGAGCACCTACTATGTGCCCAGCATTGCTAAACACATGGAAACACAGTGAATGAGAGCCCTGTCCTCATGTAGCTGGGTGGGGCAGATAGTGATGTGAACTACAGAGAAATAATAAAGCAGGGATGGGGGTAGGGAGTATAGAATGAGCATGAGAACAGTTTTAAATGGGATCAGAAAGGCCTTACTGGTGAAGGAGGTAAAAGGATACAGACCTCCCAAGATGCCTATTTCAAAAGCAAAAATATGCCCAAACTGTGGCATGCCTGAGGAATAAGGTGGACAATGAGGCCAGGGAACAAGGGATGAGCACAGAAAAGAAAGGAGAACCATGTCCTATGGGTCCCTGGTGCCATGATGGGGGCTCTAGCTTCTCTAAAAGAGATGGGAGCTACTGGGGGAATTTGAGGCACATAGTAATAGGCTCTTACCTGGGTTCTAACAAGATCATCCCACTACCATGTTGATAAGACTCAAAGGGGTAAAGGCAGCATAGGACATGATGGCAAGATCTTGGAGAAGAGGGTGGCCTGGGCTAGAAGCAGTGGTAGAGATAGTGAGAACGGTTCCTGTGAAAGTTGTGGAAACAGAGCCAACAGGATTTTCTGATGAAATGAGTGTGAGGTCCAATGTTTTGGCCTAAACAACTGGAAGAAACGAAAAGCTGTGCTGTCATCATCTACCTATCTACCTACTTTGTGATGCTGGGGACCAAGCCCACTGTGTTACTCACTAAACTGGTGACATCTATATTTTCTATGGAATCCCAAGTGCCTAGAACAGTATCTGGCACTTAGTAAGTGCTCAAGAAATTATGCAAAATGTAGCAGGACTCATAGGAAATCCTTGGTCAGTGTTTGCTTAAGACCTATAATCACCTGACCTAAGATGATGCTCCCCACCACACTCTAACTCTTCAGATTAAGAATCTTGACCTTGGGGCTGGAGCAGTGTGGCCCAATGGTTACAGCACTTGCCTGGCATGCACAAGTATGTGAGTTCAAACCCCAGCACCACGTACACAACGAAGTCTGGAAGCAGTGAGTCAGAAGAAAAACTAAATAAAATTGTTTCTTTCTCTTTCTCTCTCACTGTCCTTAAAAAAAAACTTGGCCTTTAATGATTTTTACAAGGTTATTGATCTTCACAGAGAGTTTTGCCAGAACTACTTGGAAGTGTCAAGAAGGTGGGACTGATTGGATCAAAGAATCATGTTTGTACAACTGTGTGTGGCTCTGTCTCGTCTGCTTTCATGCAACTTCCATCCTTTTCACTGGCCACCTTTGGGACCCTGCTATGTTGGCTGCATTCTGATTATCACCTGCCATTTATTTTATAGTTCCTTCCACCTGAGAACTGTATTAACACATTATTCAATACTATTATTAGTTGCATTTAACAATGAGATAATAGGCACCCTGTTTAATTAAGGTTAATTTGACCAAGATCAAACAGCTAGTAGATCCACAATTAAAACTGTCATCTGCGATTTATCACTGTCCTCATCTTCCTCTGCTCTGCATGGGTGTGCAATCAGAAGTGCTTTCATAGGAGTTTCTGTGCTCAGAGGATTAGTTGGACCTTTATAACTGAGCTTTAACTCCTAAGTTTCATTCTCTAGGTTTCCCCTAAACTTCACCTTTGACTCAACTTGATTTCTAGCCCTATCTACTGCCATTGAAAGTTGCTCTTCTTGATTCTAGCCATGAATTTGAAATTCTACCATCTGATCAAAGAACTCCATCATCTTTCCTTTTTCTCCTTTACAGCAAGTAAATCAATAATCCAGACATTTCTACAAATTTGATTCCTGCCCTGAAGCGACCCACTAAATGTTGCCCAGAACATTTCACTCTAATGCAGGCATGATTTGGATACTTTAGAGGGGAGAGTGAGAACCTCAATTAGCTGGACCGTAATTTCTAAAACTGAAAATTCACATCCATTCTTATCATATTCATTGGAACATTTCCAACACAATTCCTTTCTCCTGACCACCATCTGTAATGGCTGGTTACAGGATTTATAAACACCTAGGGGCTGAAGCTGTGGCTCAGCAATTAAAGTGCTTGCCTGGCATGCACATGGACCTGAGTTCAAATCCCAGCACCACGTACACAACGAAGTGTCTGAGCAACAGAAGTCACATCAAAAACTGATCTTCTATCCCTCTCTTTCAAAAAGAATTATAAACACCTAAAAGCTGTGAACTTCACAAATATTACATCAAATGTTGCCTTAAATTCTACTTGAAATGCCTTGCAATGATGCCTACAATGTCTACAATAGTATTAAGTTGTGAAAAGCGATGCATGTCTGTAATCACAGCCATTTGGGATATTGAGGCAGTAGGATCTCAAATCTGACACCAACCTTGGCAACTTAGTGAGGCCCTATCTCAAAATAAAAAATAAAAATCCTGAGTACCGCACCCAAAAATTAAGATTAGTGCCATAATCAACCAACCCAACCCCATTTTTGGTTATTACCAAACTCCAGGGGTCTGAAAGCAAGTTGAAATTGAGCTGTGTGGAAAGAGGCCTGGACCCAGAGTCACAGGACAAGGTGTGTTTTGAGTTTAGCAGGTGGACTTGTTTGTCACTCTATAGTCATAGAATGTGAATGTTTGGAAAACAACATTACGAATGATTAAGACTCACCAAAATATATTAAAAATGCTCTTAAAAACATACAATTCACCCTTCTTCCCAGAACACCAGAAGTCCTAGGCTAAAGTGAAAAGACTTTTATTTAGGCTAGATGCTAAAATTTTGTGATTTTCATCAATCACTTTCAACCCTACCAACTGCTAGAGGCAGTTAGATATTCAAAAAGGAGGAAAACATAAAAAAAACAAAGTACTCTGTGACGAGGAAAAAACCAGTTTGCTAAGAAGCAAACTGCCTCCTCTCCAGACCCGAGTGGGTAGGACTCAAACTCATATCCATGCCGATGAAGTTTGAGGGATTTCTTCTCAAGTCCTTCTATCTCCTTTGCCTTTGCCTTGTGAAGCTAAAGGTCCTTCTGGGGAATGAGAACAGAAGTCACACCTTTAAGCTCAGCATATTCTTCTACCACAGACAGCTGCAATAGGTCTTAGCATAACCTAGGTGAGTCCTAAAATTCTGTAGACCGAGCTAAAACTGCAGGTGTCACTCAAAGCATTAACAAAGCACAAAGGGACAGAAGGAAATTGGAGAAGTAGCAGGTAGAGACAAGAAGAGAAATAAGGTATTTATGTGGCACTTAAAACTACAGAATAGCTGAGTCTCCAGTGCTAATGATAAGCTGTGGTAGACCATTACTTGCATCTTAAGATGACACTACATTGTCACTGAAACTAAGCACAACCATTCCAGTGAACAAAATTCAAAGTGATCTATATAACACAAAGTCTATCTACAGATGATGTGCCCAATAATAATCAGACAATACAAAAAAGCAAGGACAGGTGATGCCCTCTATAATTTAAGAAATTAAGTGTGAATAAGCCTGGGAGCTTACAATTTATTTAGAATAAAACCTCTTTTACAAAATTATTTCTAAAGAATTCTCTTACAGGGGATGTCTATAAAAACCACAGGTTTTAAGGGACACTAAAAGCTTAGACCACAGTTATACAGTACAGAAACTAGCTTCTCATGCCTAGTAAAGGGTTTTTGTTGTTTGTGGTACTGGGAACAGAACCCAGGGATGCTCTAATATCGACTTACATTCCCCAACCTTTATTGTTTTTAATGAGTCTAGGTTGCTGAGGTTGGCCTCCAACTTGCAATCCTTGCCTCAGCCACCCAAGTCACTGAGATTACAGGTGTGCAACACCAAGCCCATTTAGTAAAGTTTTAGAAGAGAAAAATCATCATTTAGGCCTGTGGGGAGCAGAACTGAATGTCTATGCACACTACACCAAGATTTATCCAATCAAACACAATACTCGTCAATACCTGCACATCATCTGCATTGCCAGATTTACCAAGACATAAAATCAGACTCAAGGGTTCTTTTTCACTGATCTCTTTTTACTAGTTGCTGACTTCAACTGACTTTGAAAAACCTGAGGACCTGAGAGGAACTTTCTTGAGAACTCAAACCTAAGCAAGGCACCAACCAACCATCTGATAGCACTTGGTCAAAATGGGACATGGACTTGAGGTTCATTTAGAGGATTTTCTGGGAGAATCTTTCAAAATTTGAATTTTCTAATCGAGTTGAACAAGTCACAACAAAACTTTATTTTTTTATGGGAGGTGTGGTGGTGGTGGTATTGGAAGTGGAAACCAGAGCTCATAAACAAACACACACTCTACTACTGAGCTATACCCTCAGCCTAAAACTACATCTTTATGTGAAGTATTTACATAATATTTGAGAAGAGATGGACTGAAAACCAGAGTTCCAAGAGTACTAATTAGAAAGGAAAACTGCTTCAGCATGGTTATGAAGCTAATGGGCACGTGAAATTAGACTTTTTACACTGTTCTGAGAAACAAAGCCATTTAAATCTGGTTTTAGAATACTGTGATGACTTAAACAGACTAGGACCAAGTCTTAATGCCACATATTCCCAACACTTTCACAAAAACAACTGGAAGTCTGCAAAAGACTGCTCTAACTTGCATTTTAATTCTAATCTCTCCCCACTCTAAACAGAACCTAAGGCCTCAACTAGTAATGTTATTTCATACATTCCCTGTCCTCCCGTCTGAGAGAAATAAGCTTTAAAATTGTCCAGATGAAAAAACAGACAACCATTCCAGTTTTCCAGCATTAACAACAACTTTTGCATAGAATTCTGGAGCAATTTCATACCTATTTTACTTTTACTGCACATGAAATCAATGTTGCATGTATCCCCAAAATTGAGCATGCAAATAATTAAGACACACAAGATGTTTCATATGTACTAAACATTGCTGTGGGGCGTTGTCCTACAAAACGGATACATTTGTTTAAAATTTCTAACCCCTATTCCTCCATTATACTTAACATTTTTTTCTAACACACTTGTATCACAGGGATATAACATTAATCTCCAATTATAACAGATTTTCAGTGAACCTCTTCAGTTGCCAGAATCCCATTTAGAAGACTATTTTTTTCTGATTCCCTAGCATACTTAAGGCCCCCAAAGTTCCATTCCTAGCATAAAAAACAACACCTTTTTAATCCTACCTTACCCTTTCCACACCATCCCCACCCCAGTTCCATATTTTTCCTTAAGTATAAACGCTTGATATCCTAATAGCCAGGAAGTAAAATATATGAAGGAAGTCCAGTATTTGCTAAGAGGTCTGGCTTTCTTCTGGGGGAGGCTATGTTGTGAGAACTTCTGAGGCCCCTTACCAGCTGGGTTTTTGTTGTTTTGGTTGTGGTTGTTTGTGGCCCACAGACCAGAAAATGTTTAATAGGCTTAATGACCTTAAAACTCTTTTAGTATGTTACTGAAAAAATATATAGTATTATGAAATATTGAGGGGCTAAGAGAAGCAGAAACGGGATAGGTTTTTTTTGTTATGTCTATTATTTCTAATAAAATAATCAGCTATTCTAAATTACACCTGGGGCCACATGGACAGAACTTATTTTATTTGAGTCTAAATAAATAAGAATCCACTAGGGCTGGAGAGGTGGCTCAGAGGTTACGGCACCTGCCTGGCATGCGCAAGTACACTGGTTCAAACCCCAGCACCATGTACACAATGAAGTGTTTGAGCAACAATAGTCACATGAAAAACTAAATAAAAATTGATTCTTTCTCTCTCACGTTCCCTCTCTCTTAAAAAAAAAAAAAAAGAATCCACTATTCTATTAGTAGCAAACCTAGGGTCTAATTAATTCTGTGGATTAAAACAACGCAACCTAAGTACAAATCTGAAGATTTCACTATAGCCAAACACAGAAATTTTATGATTGTGGCTATAAAAGAAAGCATAGCTATTTGTTAAAAGAGTTAAAATTTTTTAGGAAAGTAAATGAATGACAGAATTTAAGAAAGTATGAGACAGATACAACTATTTCAGTTGATTACAATTTTCACTGTTCCCTGATTGACTCCATATTCTTCACAAAATCATAGATTAGCAAGGATTACTTTGGGATTCTTAAATACACTGCATTTTCCATTATATAAATCACACAAAAATAGAAACAAATACAGTCATCAAACATTCTCTGTAGATTCTACTGTTCAGTATGTTTTTGTTTTGGCTCTGAGTCAAGAAGATAAAATTACTTCCAGAATACCTTGAGCAGAAAAACTGTTTCCAAACAGGAAGTAAAAACAAGCACTACAGAACATTTACCAGCTTACACTCAAAACTCAATAAAACAAAAACATCTTAGAACTCAGGAACTGATCCTTGGAAATTTGAGGGTATAGCCAAAATAAACGATGTTGCTGTTCAATTATGTCTTCTCTCCATCAATGTCTCTTGTTTATTTTTATTCAGAAGTATATTCAATAATATATTGATTCAGAAACTAAAGAAAAAGGACACAAGAATTTGAAGGGCTTAAATATATTTTTATATTGATATTGTGTCTTTCTACTCTAAAATAATACATTATTATTGATTATATACAGGATGATGTGAGGTATTTGTAAAATATCTGATAAAAATAATTAATACACAGTATTCCACATGAGATGGACTCTTAAAAACCTCTAATTCTTCTTAAGTGTTAACCTGATCATCTAAATTGAACTGTCTTAAATGGACTAACAGTTGTTCCCTAAAACCTTGTTAGAAAATGGAGGATCTTACATTTTCCCAGAATTTGTGCAAAAAGGGAAAGCACATAATTGGCAATTTTTTCTCACATCCAAAGTAATGCATTCACACAAAATCAGGATCTCCATGTTTAGCAAAAAAAGAGAAAAATACTAGATTTGAGATATAAAATCTCTGAGAAAAAAGGTTAGGCTAATCACCAACAACAAAGAAATTCAAATGGTCAACAGTCTTGAAAATGCTTTATTGAAATGTGTGACTTATGTGCAGAAAATGTGTTGGAAAAGACCACAGCTTGAAAACTGGATTTTAAATTTCTCAACAACCAATTTAAAAAATGAAAATCCCTACTGGAGTTGATTTTTAGTAGAACTAGAAGCCTGGTGTAAAATTTTCCTTCAAAACATTTTGTTACAGAAACTAAAGAAAACAAACCTATCGTATTTGGAAATCAATGGAGTCTGAAGTTTCAGAGAAGCAACAGTTTTATAAACATGTAGGGTGACTTTTTTTTTTGGTACATTTTAATGAACATGAACTTCACACTTCTTGGAAGAACACTGGAGGTTTGTTCAAGTCTATATGCTCATCGTGTTGAAGAAACAGAGAAACACAGACAGGAAAAGACAAGGATGGAGAGAGTGAGGAGAAGAGACCAAGAAAAGGGCTCAGGGAAAAGAGAACTGGAACAAGACATGATTAGGTTAAGTCTAATTATAAATTTATCAGAAGCTGTGCGCACCTTTTTTAAAAGTTCTAAATTTACATTCCAAAAACTGCCCCCCCCGCCCCACAATCCCTCTAAACCCATTGTTCCTGCCCCAGAGCAATTGTGAAAATCTATGCACAAAAACAGATTCACAAAATAAAAAATAACCCAGCCCCTCCAAATCCAAAACAAACCCAATAAAGCTGTACATTTTTTTACACATAGGATTAATAATATAGGCATATAGGTGGCATGATTCAATTAAAAGGCTTTACTTTTAATGCCAGAAAAAAAACGAATAAATAAAAGGTGCTAAAGTTAGCATTAAGAATTTGGTTGTAATAGCATGACAAAATCTGGGAAGGCAAATCCTCAAAGCTCCTTTGATACTGATCTGTCCCAGCAAACTACAAAGCAAATACATAAATAACGCAAAATGTGATTGAGAATGTAAGAATTTCAAAAACAAAGACAACACAATTCAGGTTAACTTTGTTGAACAGTGAATAAATGAAATTCATCTACACCTGAATGAAACATATTTAACAATCAAAAAAATTTTAAACCACCACAAAAATTAAAAACTTTAAACAAACATGAACAGGATTTGTTTTTAGGGCACACAAAAGCTCTTGCAGCAGATTCTGACAGTAGCTTTACTGTTGTGTCTTTACTGTTGAGTTAAAGAGACAGGCTGGGCTCCACTCAGTCAAGATGACTAACAGGCGACAGGACAGTAACAGAAGGTGGAGCACCACATCTGGCTAAACAACCCCAGATTCTACTGCAGAGCTGGCTTTGTGAGTAGGAGGCACACAAAGAAAGGTGATTCAGGCAGACATTATTCAAAAGCTATTTTGTCCTGTAACTATTGAATAATGTTTGGGAAAGCTTTGGGCTTTGTTTTTTAGGTTTTACTCCTTGTATTTAATTTTTTAAATAACAAGGTCACTAAAACTCATGCACGCTGCAAAAAACCTCATGCAGTAGTTAAGGTAAACCATCCAAGCAGTTTTTATTCATTAATATTCATAAATACACACAGCAGCTTCATTAGAGATTTCAATTTTCCTCTTCAGTTTGAATGTGGAGTATTAGGAGAGCCTTTTGCATGTCAAGGTACAGGAAGCAGAGATCATCCCTGCACTGCTACCTACATTTACCTGCTAGAAGTAAAAATTAGTTAAGTGGAAATGATTATCATATATATTTTTTCTCTCTTCCTTTTGAATGTACACAATGTAACAAGAGTGACAGACCTGAAATTACAATCACCAAACAAACCCAAGATAGTTGTTGTCCACTTTCATTGGCAAATACAGCACAGAGGACATTGTCTGCGAATTGGGATGTCATCAAAGAGGAGGTGGTGGAGGCTCATTTCCTTTATTACTCTCTTTTAAATTTAGGTTTTCTAAAGCAACATCTAAAGGCATAATATCTACACAGCCCATAGCACCAAAATCTGCCATCTCCCCCCGTTCATCCTCGTCTGAGGACGAGCTCTCTTCACGCACTAAAGTGGACAGGAGGAGCTCTTGAACAAACAGGCTGCGGTCTGCACGCTCACTTTCCATGGACTGACGCTCTGTTTCAGACATTTTAGGATCATTCAACCTGCGTAAGTTAAAAACAAAACATTATTAGTAAAAGAAAATGAATAATGGCATGACCAATTTCTATAATGTCCTCCACCGTGCAAGCTTTACAGGTGGCAACATTCAGAATAAGACATATTATTAGAACCCTTGCTCTAATTCGTTACCTTATGTTCAGATGAATTCCCCATGTTTGTTGCAATACCACTGTTACCCTGAGGTTCAAAACTATGCCTTAATTAGATTTGGGAGGTAGTGGGAAGAGACATTTAGATTTTGAAAAAACAGTGGTAAAAAATTTCCTGGAAAAACAGAATTTCTAACAGATTAAATGCTTGAGGAAATAAGAGATTTCGCTAATCAGAATTTCACTTGTGAGATGTTAAAAAAGGAAAGCAATAACCTTACCCACAAAAACTAAATCTACAGTGATAAGAATATGCTACTGAAGAAAATACTAAAATTTTCCTGACTTCTATTACTTCCAATTGATTCCTCCCAAAATAAAGGTATGTCCAAAAACCCAAAAAGGCATGCATTCACATGTTGTCCTCATTTTCCCTACTAAGAACCTACAGTGTGGCAGAGAAGACAGGAGATCCATCTGCCCAAGATGCTCAGCGAAGCATGCATTCCTGAGATCTGGGGTATGCTTGGAATCTTGGCTCATCTACACAAGGCCTGGACAGAAATTAAGAGTTCAAAATTCTAGTTAACACTTGTTACTACCTTGTCAAACTGACTTTGAAATGTCAATTCTCCAACAACTAAATGAAATTTTGCTTAGCTTCAGTAGTGATTTTATTTTTTTACACTTTGCCTAAGAAAGAAAGGTAAACCAGCTGGAACACTGGGATCAGGAAAAATAGCAAAACGGAAAAGATGGGGACAGTGAGAGGAATGCATACATGACAGGTACCTAGGGGTACCCAAGACTAGAAACAGATGTTCTCCATGCTGCTCACTAACCACCACCCACTTCTACTGAAATGCCAGAAGCATTCCAAAATCATAACGGCAGGAGTATGTGTCAGGGTCTGTTATAGGTGCTTTTTGTGTGTACTGACTCTTTCAATTCCTATCAGGACATATTATCAAAATTTTGAAGAGGAAACTGAATCAGAGACTAGGTAACTTGCTCAAAAATCTCACAGCTATTAAGTGAATGACTAGATCAAGAGCTCAGAAAACCAAAGATCTAAATTTCAGAACTTAAAAGAATCTGCACAATAATTACATAAAAGTCACTTAATCACAGTGAAAAAAAATGACTGGTAACCTACTTCATTAAAATCACATTAAGAATATCAGTAAAGGAACAGAAGTTGACTAAACTACATGTTCTCAATCCAAAACTACAAAAGTGTTAAGAAGTGAAATGCATTTCATACTCTTAGATTTGGAAAAGGTTTTTATATTTAAAAAAAATCTAGAATACCTATTATAGAAATAGAGATGATGTACAGAAGACTACTATATAGTATCAAGCAAATTAGAATATAAACAGTATCAAACAAATTATACACACACAGGCTGAGGCTTTCAGCATTTGGTAGAACATTTGATTCCAATATTACTATCTTGATTTTCAGGGAAACAACTGTGAAAATGCCTCTTTCTGAGAGGCAGAAAAAATCTGGTATTATGGCTTGATCATCTCCTGATGGACCAACTTCATTTGGGACCTAAAAGGAACTTCAGTGCTTGTGAGGGGAACAAAACTAGCTTGCCACAGCACCAAAAGCCTGGACTTACAGACTTGGTTAGTTTCTAAAAGGTCAACCCTCTTGGATTTCCCCAAAACTATGTCTGCACCATCAGTTTCATGATAAGATTAACAGGAACTGCCCTTGGTCAAATGAGAAAACAAAGACATACCCTACATATATTAAACATTAACTGGTTCTGTGAGACCAGAGACCAAATTTCCCCTGTGAACACTGTGAACTACTTTCCTTGCCTTGAAAGTTTACCATATGTATTATATTATATCTGAAGTTCTGAGGAGTCCAATAGTAAATAAACTGTTAATTTTTGTTAATTAGTTTCCCCCAAACTTATAACAGGGGGAAAAAAAGTCTACAAGTAACTATAAATTTCCTTAGAATATATAAAATTTCAGGGAATATTTTTCTGGGAAACACTGCCTTAGATAAATCAAGTGAATCTGAATCAAATGATATAATAAAAAATGTGGAAAATGATCTGCAAACTGCAAGGTACTGTGCAGCATACAGCTTCAGATTATAGGTGGAGCCTTCCAGAAGCTAAAATTCAAAATCAAGGAAAGCACTGAGGTTATCCACACCATACCAAAATTCAGTGTGTTTGATGGTGTAGAATAATCATGTTTGGTGTAGAGTAACTACATGGAAAAAAAAGTCCCAGATCAAATCCACTTAGTACTTTGAGGCTTAAAGACACAAGGAAAAGAAAAGGGGCAGGATAATATCTTTTTCAATGGATATTAGTGAGATCTTCTACCCATAGTTCAGTGAATACCCAGTGATTATAGACACAGATTGGTCTCCTTTCTGGGGTATGTGCCTAGAGATGGCAAGTTACAGAATTGCTGATGGTTAATACCTAAAGTAAGATTACACGGCAGTAGGTAGATCCATCTGTGGTTCTAATTTATTTATAATGAAACAACATTTTCTGGTAATAAGCAGGCAGTTATTGACCTCGCAGAGATTGTATTCAAAGGTAAATTCCTCACCTGAAACTTCCTTCTTAGATCCATAATAAAAGATGATAACCTATACCAAAACTACATTTAATACTGTTTAATTCTCTCTCATGTGGCAAAACTTCTGGGTTACTAATAATAAAACCAAGATTTGGAGAAGCAAAGAGACTTGCCTAAGGCCCACCCCATTAAGTGGCAAAGTCAGGGTTCTAGACCAGGGCCCTCAAACATTTTTTATTTCAAATCCAAATATGTTATTTGTAACTATACATATGCACCACTGTACTAACAGATTTTTTTAACGTGTGAGAGAGAAGAAATGTAAGTAGAAATTTTAATAGTTTCTTCATTAGAAGAAAACAGTGCACCACCATACACACTGAATTCTGGAGATATCATATGTTATACCAATTTTTTAAATGATATTGTTTTTATTTTATATTCGTCTCTGTTACATTAAAAGCCCAGTGTGTTTAGGTTATTTGTTGCACCTAAGACTTTACTCTCCACTCCTCTTCCAGTGGAGTGGTTTACTGTGTACTGAATATTATTTACATGGTGGTAAACCATCACTTCTACGTACTAACCATAAGAACTTAAACATAGCGTCTGTAGAAATTCACAGGAAAACACCACTGTATTATGAAGTCTTCTTCTGTACCTTTTAATACTTTGCAGCAGACTGAAATTGGCAATTAGAAGCAAGCAATGTTAATTATGATAATAAATGTACCCCATATGCATATAAAATGATATGATATGGTGTTTCAGTTTTATGTGTAGTATAGGAAAGGAAATTCATATTAGATGATGATCTATACCTTGAGAAGACCAGCTTTCTTACTTCATCTAAAATAACATTTCAAATTCTTGGGGAAATACTGAATATGTAGCTTTAAATGGAAAGCTACAAGTTGTAACAGTTTACTCAAAGGCAGAAGTGTTAGACTGCATAGTGTCAATAAAACACTGATTCTCCAACAAAATTATATTAATAAGTGAACTACCTTGTTAAAAGAAACTGGGAATTCTGGAGAGTCTGCTGACTGCTTTCTGTATTTGCTGTGTTGGTTGTTGCTGTGGATTGTGTGATTGTAGTGGTGACACTGCTTGTGTTAGTACGCCGGGTTGCGTTGCGTGCAGTCTCCAGTTGTTGCCGTGCTGCCTGGGCATGCTGCCGTTCTAGCTGCAGCTGCATCTGCAGTTGTTGTAACTGAGAAGCGGAAGGGCCAGAAGAATTAAGCTGTCCTCCTGCAGAACGTCTCACTCCTGATAACTGAGATAAAAGCTCTGCCAATGGAAATGAAGATGATCAATGTCTACTTAACAAGAAAACAACATGCTATAGATCACACTTTTCCTGGGAGAATATCAAAAATACTGTGAACAGGTAGGTACTAAGAAAATTCATTTAAGAGCTCAATACTTTTTGGATTATCTCTTGGAGGCAGAAATGACTGTATATGGAAATGCAAAAACATGAATGTGAACCTATACACTATTACTTTTGTTTTAAGCAATATTTCAGAGACTGTTTTAAAAATTATTTGCATTGGGGCTGGAGTGGTGGCTCAGTGGTTACAGCACTTGCCAGTTATGCACAAGGACACATATACAACTGTGTCAGAGCAAAAAAAACCAGATGAGAAACTAAAGCTGATTTTCTCTTTCTCTCTCTCTGTCCCTCTCTCTTCACACACACACATACACAAAATAATAATAATAATTATTATTATTATTTGCATCAAGTACTAATGTGTACCTCCTCTAAGAATTTAGTAGATTAAAGTTGGTTATTTACAGGTCCAATTTTAATATAAGCCATCCTAATATAAGTTCCAGAAAAATAAAGAACAAATCTACTCTTTTCTTACATTTCCAGCTCTTAAAATCCAAGAGCTTGGCGCATTTCTGACTGTGGCTCTTGCACACTCACCTCTGCTTTCTCTCTGGTAATTTCTCGTCCTGCCATTCAGAGTACCAAAGTGCCACTAGTGGAGCTCAGTAAGGCTGGCTCCTGGGAATCTGCAGCACCTAATTGGGTGGTTTATTTAGTGGCCTGTTATAATCCAGACCCTCTCCTGTCAATAAGGTTATATTGATCAAGAGCAATGTGGAGGGTCTACCTAGCTTACCAGGGAATGACCATTATCTTCCAGGTGTTCTCAGGCCAAGAAAGCCTCTGATTTATCATTAAAACTAATTAAAAAGATCAATTTCTGCTTTCTTGCTCACTGATGCTTTATCTCAGAGATTCTGATCACTGCTCTCTAGTACAATATACAGTCTAGCACTAAAATAATCTTCCCTGACCAAAAAAAATCAAAATAATGGACAGAATCTCTAAATTCTGACTTTCATTTCCAGAAATTACCTGTTAGAGCCTCTATTTATAAGATAGCAAGTAAGGGGATGGGATGGTGGCTCAGTGGTTACGGCACTTACCTGACATGTGCAAGGACCTGGATTCAAATCCCAGCACCACATATACAACCAAGTGTCAGAGCAATGAAAACCAGAAGAAAAACTAAATAAAATTAATTCTTTCTCTCTCCCCCTCTCCCTTTCTCTCTTAAAAAAAATAACAAGTGAACTGTCTTTTTGGACAGAGAAGTATTTTTTCTTAAATCCCCAAAACTCAGTTTACCAGGTTTTTATTGTTGTACATCTAAATGTCCAAAGCACATTTGGGATTTTAAAATTACATACTGTAAATCCTACATTTTTAAGGATATTTTATGAGTAAAATGTTCTGAATGTCTATCATCTATTTAATTATGTCAATATTTCAGGTGTTCCACAAGGTACATTATGGCTTCTAGATACATATTCCACCACATTAACACATTTCGATATTATTGCTTTAAACATGTACACACACCCCCGAATCATACTGCCTGTGAGCTTGGAATTTCTTAAGAGATTCTCAGGCATTTTATTTCTGACTTTTTTTTTCCTGACCCTTGTACTCTGCTACCATCTTTTCAGGTTTGTCATGCCCTAGACTCAGTGAGTTGGCCATGAACTACAGGTTCAAATATTGTTCTTGGATTTCCCTAAACTATTAAAACATGTACCCTTCAGTGTATTCTGCAACAATATGGTTCTCAAATTAAGACAAAAACAAAAAAATTCCTACTTCTTAATAGTCTTGTCATTTAGCTATTTTTTTATCTGTGTATTCTAGAGGTCAACCTGTGGAATTCTGGAGGTCAGTCACACTGAAACCTTTTACAATTTTCTTGGGCTTCAATAGAAGCCACAAATACTATATTATCTTATGTTCCTAAGGACTTAGAGAAATGCAGACCAATTTGAACCACTTAATATTAATAGTCTTCTTGGGGATGAGGTATAGTGTGCAGTGGTAGATAGCTTGCCTAGTGGTTTGATTCCTAAGACCACATGCACATAAATAATAAACAATTTTTATACTTATAAAATACTTGGGAATTTTTTTAAAGTAACATAGGCATATGATCTGAGAGGTAAGACAAAGACCACAAATCACATAAAATATTTTAAAAGGAACTCCCACTATTTCCTTCATGAAGGTGAAAATAACTTACCAGCTATAGGATCCATGGCTTCCCTATTGCTTGGAGAATATGAACTCTGAGAAGAAGAAAGTCCACCAGTAGAACTGCTAGTAAAGTGCATGTTTGATCTACGAGCACGAGGACCTCCTAATCCCCGACCAGGGTGAAACATTCTACGTACATGTCGAACACCACTCGATTCATCATAACTCAAAAGTTAAGAAAAGGATCAAATACTTCACAGCAATTTTTAAAAAACTGAACCCTTGCTGGATATACATAAGAAATTCCTAAGATTGTAATCATTTAAAAATAGCACATCTAATTTAGAATGTAATGGTGACAGTACATGCCTTTTGTTCCAGCTATTTGAGAGGCTAATGCAGAAGAATCACAAGTTTGAGGCTAGCCTGGGTTACTTAGTGAGACTAGTAGAATGTAAATGTAAATGCCCCAATTCTGTGAGGCCTATTAATCCTAAAAGTATACTCAAATATAAAATACAGTGCATGCATGAATGTTTGTACATATGTGCACATGCATAAACAAGCACAAAGTTTAAAAAGTTTCTCTGCAGGGGGAGGAATTTCTTTTCAGGCACCAAAGTAACACTGCCAAATGAGGTCAAAGACACTGCCTGGTCAGATGCCCAAAGTGAAAGAACATTCCCTTATCCTGATATCAGTGTTGTATTTTATAAATGCTTATATTCAAGAAACCACAATAAATGTCAATTTTTGTATCTGGGAAGCTATATTAATATACAGCTAATGAAATCTCTATTATCATCTATAATAAAAAGGAACAACACAAATACTTTAAATTCAGTACATAAAAGATTACTTTTGATAATTAGTTTTAATCCACGTCTTCAAGTTTTTTTTTCAATGTTGCTGCTAAGCAGAATGTGACAAAAATCAGTGGACCACAGAAAAATAAGCATATTTATCAAGAAATCATATTTCCAACAGTGTAATGCATCTCACACAGCTAAACCCTTAAGTAGCAAAGCAGCTGTCAAAACCTAAGATGACAACCTTGTGTTTCCATGTGGGCAAATGTGTGTGCATGTTGGGGGTGGGGAGCCAGATACTGTAAAAGAAACTTTTCTTTCAAAGTAGCAAAGAGTAGCGTTATAATGAAGATTGTGTTGCTAGATTCCCAGTTTTCCAGTTGATGGTCTGGAGTTAATTAGAAATAGGTGAATGGCTCCACAAAGCCATCAGGTACCACTATCATATGCATAGTTTTGTGTTGGCATTCATAACGATGGTTTGGGTTCTAGAGAAAGTGATGTTACCAACAATATATTTTGTTTTTAAGGCAGTGCAGGTGAGGGCTATTAGCACACTAAGCCAGCTACTCAGCAGGCTTAGAAAGGAGGATTACAAGTTTCTATGTCAACTGTCTGGGCAACAGTTCCTGGGCAACTGTCTCCAAATAAAAAATAAAAAGGAACTCATTGGTAGAGTACTTAATGTGCCCCTCTCCTCCCCCCAAAGTAGCTGAGTATAGAGTGTTCTTTAGGAAGATATTCATCAAAACACTGAAAAAGTCAATGCTTAAGAGAGACACTGATGACACCCCCTGGTGCCAAACACATGAACTAACTACAACGGAATTACCAAACTCATGTGAGATAATGTAGGAAAACTGAGGGGAAATAATTGAGTTATGAAAGCCTCAACCTAATCAGTGAGATGATCCTGATAGGATTAGCTAACACTGATAGAGAGTGATTGGGTGGTAACTGAAGACTGGCAGGGCGTGGGTGAAGGAGGTAGGTCATGGGGGAGGTGACTGGGGTATATATTTTCTATCTGGCATAGAGTTTCTCCCTGTGCTCCCTGGTTCCATGCTTTCTGCCATGATGTTCTGTCTTGCCTCAAGCCCTAAGCAATGAAGCAGCCTCTTATGGACTAAGACCTCTGAAACCATGAACCCCCTAAATAAACTATTCCTCCTAGAATTGCTCGTCAGGCCTTTTAGTCACAGCAATAGATAAGCTAACTAAAATAAGCTTAATGGTAAGAAATAAAAAAAAACATACCTCTTTTTATTCTTGTGTTTTACATAATTTAATCTTTTCTTACTAACCAGACACATTTATAAAAATCTTATGAAAAATAGACATTGATATGGAATAGTTAACTGAATGAATACTAATATTATTGGAAGCTCCAGAAATTGCTGAAAATTTTAGGATTTCTACTTGGTTTTAAATTATTTGCTTCATCTCTTCATGAAGATGCAGTAAAATGTAGATCAAGTATAACCCTTCGGGGTATTGTAAAGGATTCTTTTGTTTCTCAAAGCCTTAAGCATTTTTCAGTGCATTTGAAATTTTTTTCATTCTTTGAAAAAAAAATTTAAATCACTGCTTTCTTTATGCTGCTTTAAGTAGTATCTCTTGCATATAGGAAGATAGGAAAGTCTCACTGGCTCCCTCTGTTTACTGACTATCAGTCCTAGACTGGCTCAGGTGTCTAATTTCTTAGGCTGGTTTCATTTCTTCATCTTTATGCTAGTTTCCATTAATCTAAAAAGTCATATTCCCAATTAGAAAATTGGGAACTATGGGAAGTGAGCTATAGAATGAGAAAATCACCATTTTGTTCCCCAAAATGTCTAAGATTGGATTATGACTGCCACAGGGCAATTAATGGAATCAAAAGAAAATCTGGCAAGAGGGAAAGTTCTGATTAGCTCTTGAATTGCTTCAAACAGCAATAAACATCTCAACTTCTTCATGAGAAAAGATCCTAATAGTTAACAGTTGTAGAAAAACAATTCATAACTTTCTGGTTATAAAGCCTTACGTCTACAAAATTAATTGCTCTGGTAGGCCAGTAATCTCAAGGAATACTTCGAAGAATTGTTGAGAAATGAAGAGTATGAAGAAATGAATGCAGGAAAGGAATTCAAAACCAGATTTGACTTTATTCTATTCTTCTCAGAGAAGAAATGGCTCTCTTTGGAGAAAGGGACCCCAAAAGGGAAAGAAGCCCCACCTGCCCATATCCACAACAGGGTAATGGAGCAGAGGAGCAGGGAAACAAAGCAAATAAAACCCCCTTTTATATTTAACTAATTAAATTTTAATTTGATTTACATTTTCCTCTTTTGTATGAATATCACCTTCCTAGAAGACCTATAAGATCAAACTGTCTTTAAAAAAATCTGATTGTAATTAACTAAAGATGATGAACATGTTAACTTTCACTTAACAAATATGATTAATATAACAGTCATAAGTATATAAAAAGACAAGAAATTGCCTTTCAACATTGCACCATTTTTAGGAAAAAGTGAAAAAAATAAAAATAATTTGGAGATTAGTTTTCTTTTGGGAGGATATGGTCCTTTAATATAATCAAAATGACAAACATTACTTGTTGTCTCTTAAAAGGATATTAAATCTCTAGGGGCTCTGTGTTCAAGTGTAAGATGAGCTGCAAAGTCATCCGTGACATGATTAGGATCGCCTCCAGGTAACGCTGCACATATTGGACAAATCTGAAATGAAAACAAAGAAAGCAAGTTTAATAAATACTGACAAGTTATCTTTCTGGACCAGCACTTTATTATAAAGTTTTCTATCAATAAGTTTCAACCAGGCAAAGGCACAGTAGATATTTAAATAATGAATAGTAGAAGCTTCAGCAAGAATTGTTGTACATCAATGCTATCACTCACATCTAAAACACAACCTCTCAGAATTGTACACAACAGTTCTAGTCAGACAGTTAAAATATGATCTCTGGCAAGACCTTCTAATGGCCTGATCAATTCATACTTGCATGGCCTACCAAAATGGTTTCCATTAAAAAAATATAAAAATATGCTCTTTAGGTACACATTTATCTCAGGCCAGTCTTGAATGTTAAAGACAGACATAAACATATAGCATACTTCTCCAAAGTAAACTAGCCTTGAGGACCAATCCCCGAGAGACAGTAGGTCTGATAAAAATATATTGTGCAAACTTACGTCCATCCAGTGTGATACAATAAGATAGATAATGGTTGCTGGTAATAAACTAATAAGTTGTAAATTCGCGAATGAAACTCTGGAGGAGGAAATAGGATGGGAGCCCATTTTAGAACCTTATCTCCTGGAGGGACAGTCAGTGTGGGAGAAAGAATAGATGATCAACTTCCTTGTGCATCTTTCAGCAAGAGATAAAAGAAAAAAGTAAGAATGAAATAGTGCGTACACAGGCAGAGTGCAGAGGAGGCCACAGATTAGGAAGCCAATTTCTGAAAAAAGTAGCTTTCAACAGAATTAGAGAAATTGAGGGCAGGAGAGTAGGACAGAAAGCATGAGAACTTTAAGAGGAAAGGCCCTTATTCTTCTGGAAATCCAAATAAGTAGGTAACAGTATTACAGCAGTTGTCATGCCTTGAAGTGGGAAGATCTTCAATCTTAAAATCAGTGTCAAGAAGGAAGGCCTGATGCAAAGGCAGCCCCCAGAAAGGCAGTTAAAGTTAAGGCTAGTGGAGAACAGAAGATGGCGATCTGAAGACAAAAGGCTTCCATTGCACCCCCGTGACTGATCAGGATATCTCCGGCTTCTCACCAGTTTTTTAAGGTGCGTTTTGGGAAATGGCATTATGAATCACCAGTTCTGATCTCAGCATTGGTTTTGGGGAATAGAGACCTACAAGCAAACAGGGATTCTTTGTCCTGCGCACCCGCGGCGGCGCCCGCCGGCTGGTCCGCCAGCAGGCATTTGCACTCTCCAGCCTACATTCCCGCCTGCCAGAGTCCCTTCTGCAGGGGGGAAAAATCCCGCACAGCTTTAAAGACAGCGTACTGGCGAGGACACCTCCCGGACCTGTGCACTGTCTGGCGGCAGGATCAATGACTGGATAGAGCTTCCTAATAAGCACAGAGCAGCGGTTTGCGCAGGGGAGGCGATGCGGGAACTGCAAGGAAGTGAGATGGGAGCAAGCCTCCGTACTACATCTGCGAACTAGTTACCGCACGTCCAGCCCGCCTGAGCAGGGCAAGACCTCTTTGGGACTGCAAAGCAAGCTCTAACTGCTCCGCCTGGAAGCAGCAGAGATCAAGGGTGGAAACAGGACCAGAAGGCCTGGCTGAAGCCCTGAAGAAGGTGGGGGAGCAGTCAGGGAAGGGGGGCATCCATTTTGAAAACCACCCTCCCTCTCCTGGACCCACATCCCCTG
>PVKS010031489.1:0-23389 GCA_004027875.1 Aplodontia rufa | reverse complement strand
AAAAAAAAAGGGAAATTTATACTTACTAGAAGAACTCCTGGAAGTATCGATAGTATGATTGTCTCTGGTCCTTTCAGGGAATGGATCTTGTATTTCTGGCTGGATATGACCAGCTTTAACTTTTTTTTTTTTTTTTTGAAGATGTGTTCAGGGGGTCCGAAAGTCAGAAGATATGTTATCAGAGCTCCATCTGCTGGTAGTTGTCGGATATGACTTCTGTGGTCCCTTCGGTGGGGGTCAGCCTCTCCGCCCTTCTGCTGAGACTGCCTGTGTTCATCTGCTGAATCCAGGCGCTGTCCTATGAGCCTGTTTTGCAGACCTGGGGAGGGGGCTGGTCCAGAGCAGGAAGTGTCGTCTCAAAAATGGATGCTCCTCCTCCCTCGCTGCTCCCACAACTTCCCTAGGGCTTCAGCCAAGCCTTCTGGTCCCGTCTCCTCCCTGGATCTCCACCGCTTCCTGATGGGGCACCCAGAGCTTGCTCTGCAGTCCCAAAGAGGTCCCGCCCTAGTTGGGCGGGCTGGGAGTGTGGCAACCAGCAAGTGGACAGGGCCCCAGCCGAATCCGCCCCGCCTCCTCCGAGCAAGCTGCCACTCTGCGCTTGCTTGAATGATATTTCCAGTCTCCGATCTCGTCGCAAAACGGAACGCAGGTCCCAGAGAGGTCCTTGCGAGAACGCTGATTTTAAAGTTGCGCGGGGTTTTTTCTTTGCAGATGTGACTCCGGCTGGCTGGAGTGTAGGCGTGGCGGCTGTTGCCGCGGGGCGGCTGCAGCCGAGACAGGTCAGAACAAATCCCCAGGTCGCTTCTAAGTTTCTATTTCTCAAATCTACTGCCAAGATTAGGACTGGTGGTTTATATTACCAATCTCCCCAAACGCACCTGGAAATACTGGCGGGAAGTTGGAGAAATCCCGATCAGTCGCGGAGGTGCAGGGAAAGCCTTTGTCTTCAGAACGCCATCTTGAACCCGGATCTCCCCACATTATTATCTGTACAATTTAAAGTTTTTAACAACAAATTTTACATATAGGAAAACATGAATTTTTGGCTATAAAATGTTGGCGAATGGATGCACTAGTATAAATCACAACTGTGCCGTGCTATAGAATATTTCTGAATCCCCAAGTATTTCCTTCAAGCTTTTTCTCAGTCAGTCTCTGAAATTTCTAAACAAAGTTGTTCTTTTTGTTTCTTATTAAGTTAGCTCTGCCTGTCCAGGCACTTCAATACAACCGTATTCATGCAGACACATTGTTTTGGACTGAGGTTTGTAAACTCAGTATAATTTCTGTGAGATTTATTGATCTTGCAATATGTGTCACTACTTCATTCTTTTCATGACTTGACTGGATTTTATGGCAGGAGTACACACCCTCATTTGTTTAATCAGATGCTTTTGATAATATCAAGTATTTTCCCTTCCTAGATATCTATCCAAGTGAAAGGAAAACTTACGTTCATACAAAAATCTATATGTACAGGAACATTTATAATGGCTTTATTCGTAATCACAAAAAATTGCATCAGTTGTTAGATATTCAAGTTATTCATACTTGGCTATTATGAATAAAGGTATTGTAAACACTCTTGTACAAATCTCTTGTGAATATATGTTTGAATTTCTGTTGTGAAAAATAAATACCACATGATCTCATCTGTGGATTTTAAAAGTTAATCTCCTGAGTTGAGAATTGAATGGGGGTAACCAGATGCTGGGTAAAGTAGGAGACAGACAGGGGAGAGTGCAAACAATGGGTACTAAGTTACAGTTAGGTAGAAGCAAGAATCCTGGTGTTTATTGTACAACAGGGTGGTTTTAGCAGTAAGGCACTGTATATTTTAAAATCCTACAAAAAAGGATTTCAAAGGTTTTCAACATAAAGAAATGATAAGTATTTGAGGAAGTAGATAAATTAAACCTTATTTAAGCATTACAGAATGCATATACATCAAAATTTCGTTTTACCCCATTCATAGTGTTATAAATGAAATCAAACATGTGGTCCAGTGTGGGTGAGCAAGGCAGAAATTTTACTTCCCCCCAAGGGTGAAAGAATGTGCGCCCACCAAGGAAATGAGGAGTTTTTAATCCCAATTTGATGCAATACTGCCCTTCATTCTAATTGGAGGAGCTCAGATGCATAGTCTGGCTGTGATTAGGTGGAGACAGGTACAAAGAGGAAGTAGGCAGCAACTGGGAGAGAGTGGGGGTAGGAGTCACCATGTATGTGGTGAGGGTCATAGTGATTCATCAAAGTTCACAGTAAGAGGCTGGGTGGGTACCTGAAGGGGGTCCTTGGAAAGAGATGCTCACACACAGATGAGGGAGTTACTATCTTTAAAGGAGGAGGGGGATCTAAAATGGTGGTAGCGGGTTATATATTACAATCTTTCAAGTTTGTCAAAAAAAGACATACATCTTACAATATGCACACTTTTATGCTTTCATCAGTTAAAGTTAATAATAACTTTCAAAAGTTAGATATAAGAAAAGTACCTAGATGTGGAATTGCTGAACAAAATGTTGGCACATATTAAGTTTTATTTTAAAAAATTCAATACTTCTAATGTGATTTTTATATAGTTTCACATTCGCAAGAACAATATATGAATGTTCCTGTTGCTCTTCATTACCCACCTCCACTCTTCTTTTATTTTTTCTGGTGGTAGGGACTGAACTCGGGGATTTTTTTGTGCATCCTAGGTCATGCCCCACCATGTGCTACATTTCCAGCATCCCTCATTCCCTTTAATAGTGTTGCCTGACTTAAGATTTTGCCATTTTGATGGTTGTAGAGTGTTGCCTCAGTGTAAATTAACTCATGTCTTTAAATACTTACTTCCAGAGTTCTTTTCTAAATTGCATCTCCTACAGCTGGAATATCAATGAGGCTGTTGTCCCCCTAACTTGTATTACAGCCAAGTGGGAACACATGGAGTTTATTGTTCAAAGGTGGACATTTCTTCTCTCCTGATGGCCTCTCCATTGGCTACCTTGGCTTCTTCACATCATAATAGTTCAATTGCTACGTGGAGTCTTAATTTCCCAGGAGTAATTCTTCCAAGTGAGAGGAAGTAGTATCATTCAAGGCACAGACCTGGAAATCAGTGCAGTGTCATTCCTCCTATTGGCAAAGTCATCCAGAGTCTACCAGAGTCAAAGAAGAAACACAGCGTTCTTCATAATGCAAGGGGGACTAATAAATGCCCATTTTTAATCCTTTATGTATATTTAATTGTTCCAGGACCATGTCTTGAAAAATATATTTCTTGTCTTGAATTTCTTTGGCACATTTAATTTTAAAAAATGTGAGTTAGTGTGTATATTTCTATAATCTCCTTTAGCCCATTGATCTATATATCTAATCTTGTGCCCAAAGCACTATACCTTGATTACTACAGCTTTATGGTGATTCTTGAAATCAAATTTTTTCTCTCAGAGTAGGGCATTTGAACACCTTTTATAAAATTTATTCCTGTTCTTGTACTGTTTTTAATATTATGAAAAGAATGTTATTTAAAATTTTATTTTCTAATTGTTCTTTGCTGGAACATAGAAATACAGTTCATTTTTGCATATTGACCTCATTTCCTAAAGCAAAGTCATTGCTGTTTTAATTTTTTTTTTACTTTGAATTTTCTATGCTAGCAGTGATGTAATATGAAACAATCAGTTTCTTCTTTTGTAAATTATGTTTCTAATTCCTTTTTTCCCCCTCCCTTATTAGACTGGTTCAGGGGTCACAATGGCCTGGGACATGCAAACATAGTTATCAGATTCCCAGTAATCCCACAGGATGTGCTGTTTTCTTGCAAGTGTTATAGGAAGACATTGAAGTAAATGTAACTCAAATCAGGACAGCAAGTCACTGACCCAGGTAGCTACAATGAAATACTCTGCTTATCTAATGGCTCCAATTAAAGTAAAAAAATTATTTTTGATTATTTAGTGTGGTTCTATGCCTTAATTAAAATTAAAACACAAATAAAACTGATAGCCAAATAGTATGAGATACAAAATTTTAAAAAATTTTTTTCTAAGTAGTAAATACAAGAGAAACCCCACAAGAATCTCATTTGTCTTCATGGTTGATAACTGCAAGAAGGTTGACTAAGATGAAATCTTCTTGGAAAAACTGGAAGAATTCATAGTTTCTTCTTTTTAAATATCTGTTTTATAACTGAATCATTTACAGGTGATTAGTTCTGAAATAATAGAATGCCTCTTATCATAAAAGAGAAGTAATATACCCAAAGTCGCCAAAAAAATGTAGCATTAGAATTTAGAGGTAGGAAGAGTTGTATTGAAGCTCTAAAGATTCTTAATTGATTACAAAAATGTTTTAAAATTAATTTACACTTTTGTGAAAAGTGTATATATATGTAAATTAATTCATAAATATGCACTTATATGTATATGATTTTCATCTGGGTTGAGATGATTGAAGTATTTTCTCATTCACATTTAATGTAATTATTGACATTAATTGGTTCACCTTTAATATTTCACTATTTTCTACATATTGCGTTTGTTGTATTATCTTTTACTCCCTTTTCTTTGTTAAACTAATATTTTAGTGTACCATTTGACTCTTCTCAAACATTATTTTGACTGAATACTTAATTTGACTGTGAATATGCAAATACAAAGCTAACGTATGCAAATACATACATTAACTTGTAATATTGACCATAAGATTTTCCACTTCCTATTAACAGTCCACTCAGTGTTAATAAACATTTTAAAGTTTATAGTTAGAATGGTGATATCTGCACATCGTAAGTATTTAGTTAAAGGTACAGCACACCTTCTTTAAATTATGGAAATCCTACTCTATCATATGTTATGTAACAACTCAATTTGTCCGATTTTCTCCATTGGATTACTGAGTAACCTTTACTAATACACTATGATTAGATACCATTTGATTACCCAGTTTGATCAAATTTTTCAATACAAACCCAAATATGAACAGTAAAATTTAATTGACAATTTTCATTTAGAAGGTAATTACCTAAATAACCTCTAATATGATTAATTAGTTTTCAATAGTCATAAAATATGAACATTTAAATTCACAGCCCAAGGATCTTCAGTTTAAAAAGTCTGGATAAAGCTGGAGGAATAGCTCTGTGGTAGAGCATGTACTTATCATGCCTAAGCCCTAACTCTAAAAAGAAAAAAAAAGAGTCTGGACATTAGATTAATAATTATGCTAATTATACTACTTTATTCTACTTTTACTGAATGTGGGTAACTTTTACTCTAGTTTACCTATAGAAGAAATCAATGTGAATGACATAAATGTGTACTTGAGTGTATGTGTTAAAGTGGGAGTTAAATGGATGTTTAGCTTTGCCTTAGAACACTATCAGAAACACTCCAACACCCTGATCATTTTAACAAAAACTCCAAAATGGCTTTACCAAGTTATCCAAGTGGTCAGTTTGCTTTGTCCCATGACAAAACTCTCAAGGGACAAAAATTAAGAGATGAAAGATTCAGAAAAATAATGAGGCCAAAGAGCATCTGATGTCTAAATGACATGTGAATGAGGACTTTTGACCATTAGCCACAAGGTTCTTTTTCTTAAGGTCTCCTCACTCAGTTCTTATAGATGATGTAGATGGCAATATGGCACAATTTTAAGAAATAAGGACCTTTTCCTGAGCTTCACTGAAATGGTATTAACTGAGTAGTACTGATCTTTATTGTTATTTTGGAATGAACTTAGAAGGCATATTTTGTCATCAGTACTAAATATCATATATAATACATATTTGTCATTAAAATAGAAGCATAAATACCGTTAGTTTTGGAATCAGACAAATTTTTGGACAATGTTCAGCTCAACCCTTAACCAGTGGTATAATGTTGAGCATATCTCTGAATTATTTTATTTTATTTTTTATTAACTCAAGTACTTTCTTGATGATATCTCTATTTTCAAATACAGTTCAATTTAAACTAGTCTGTCAGCTGACTTCTGTAAGCCAATTTGCCTTTAATCTAATTTAACATTTAATCCTAGGCTTATTTTTTCTTTGTGTTAAACTAATTTGACAAAGCCTTCATTCTCAGCAGTAGTTACTAAAAATATCATTAATTGGTTTTTTCCTGAAGATTGATATCTTTCTGTATTGCAGCAAATTGGGTTCTGGGTCTTATATGTTACTCATCCTTTGCATTCTTCTTTTGGAACTAAAGTTTAACACACACACACACTCTCTCTCTCTTTCCTTACAACAAGTAAATTTTGACTAATGTTTGCATATTTGTGATATTAACACAAGCTGAGTAAATGCAACAGTTTTTGATGGGGGGTTTAGGAGGAAATTCATGTTTCTAGCATTTTAGTGAATTTGGATGAGAACTATCACATGTGGATAAAAATATTTATAATAAGAAACAGAATAATGTTCAATTGTTTTATTCTTGCATATTACAAAGTATAAAATAATGCATTGTATGTATATGTTAAAATATCCTGGTAACTTCAATTATGCTAAATTTTGTGAGTACCTACTTTATGCAAAGCATTATATTAAGCACTTTAGATAAATAATTCTACATGATAACATGCTACTGGAAATGTCTTGCATTGCTGATAGAAGTGTAAAATGTTCTAATCACATTGATAAACAGGTTGTTTCTTACAAAGTTAAAAATGACAGAATAATGTTACTTCTAAATATTTATCCAAGAAAAATGAATACACATTTATACAAAGACTTCCACATTAATGTGAAGGATAGTTTTATTCAGAATAGCAAAAATAAGAACCTGGGAACAACTGAAATATTAATTAGCAGTTGAATAAATAAATTATAGTATAACTAGGGATGGCATACTTCATCACAATAAATAGTGAGGGACATTGTACACACAAGAAAATATGGTTCAACACCAAAAGAATAATGCTAAGTTAAAGACTCTAGACACTAAAGAGTTCATATTGCAGGTAACATTAATTTGAAATTACAGAGAAGTCGCACATATGGTGACAAAAGTAGATCATTGTTGCCTCGGCTCAGGGTATTTGGGGATTAACTAGAGAGGAGCATGAGCAAAATTTTACCCTTATTGAAGTATTGTATTTCTTGATGAAAGTGGCCAGAATATTAAACATTTTTTTAAGTTCCTTAAGTCTTCTTAAAAATAATGTACTACTTTGCATAAAATGTAGAAATCTTAAATAAAATATTTTAGGCTAAAAAATTTCCCCACTTGAACTTTATAGTTCAGCTGTTATATATTTTGAAACCTTGTTAAATTAGTGTTTTATTTTTGGTAGCTTCTTAGTAGATTCCATAAGCTTTTCCACATAAATGATTACATTTCTCATAAAGATAATTTATTTATCCTTTACAATGTAAACAACTTTCATTTACTTTTCTTCACTTTTTGTTCGGCCATAGTGTTCAATAATCATTGCATGGATGTAATGAGAGAAAATATTTTTGCTTTGTTGTTGATCTTAAGTTTAAAATGTATTAGTCAAAGTCCTGTCAAGAGATAGACACCATTTTTTTGGAGTGGGGATGGCATAACAGGGATTTACCTTTTCAGAGTGGAAGAATTCTAAAGACTATAGGTGTCATTAAGTAAGATGCAGTGTCAGAGCAGAGAGTGAATACTATGGTGACCAAAGAGATATAACAATAAATGTCATGACTTGTCTGTGAAAATTCTGGTGTAGAAGAGAGAATGCCAATCCTGGTAAGGCCCTATACTAGAAAAGAAGTCAAACACTGAAATCTAAAGAAACAAGGCAGGGATGAAATATGTCTAAAACAAAGTGGTTAACGGGGACTCATCATTGTCATAAAAAGCAAGACAAGAGTGTGATTATAAAAATTCACATTTCCTTAGGGCACACCATATTAGGTTCTGGAGATACAGCAATAGACAAGATAGGAAAAACTACTACAGAATTCCTGTTTTAGTTAGGGAGAAAAACAATAAGCAATGAAAAATGTAGAATGCATTGCCTACTAGTGGCTCATGTTATTAATCAAAATATGTAGTATGATAAGTGGAAAGAGCCTGATGAAATGAATGGGAATATTTTAATACTATGATCATAAAAATCATCTCTGTAACAGGGGCATTTGAGCATTAAAATCTCAGAGACATGAAGGTGAAAGCCATGAAAACATTGATAGAAACACCCAGAATATCATAATTATTACATTTTTGGATAATATACAATAAGATGAATGTACACTTTGCTTTTATGTCATTTAATCTTTACAGTAGCAAGACAAGAAAGTATGACCATCTCCATATTACTGAAGAGGCTCATGACCTATACCTGAGAGAAAAAAGTTAGATGAATTTCTCCTCTGACACATTAGGTTTCCTTAATAAAGATTTCCTCACCTCAACAACTCATTTTCTTTTGGGCTAAGCTTCAGGTAACTAGGTGAAGTGATTAGAGAGAAGACCATGGTGTCTTCAGTATCTGTGAAATTTCTGTCTACATTAGTCACTTAACACACTTCTCTGACAGGTGCTCTATTTCCCTGACCACCTCATCACCCTGAACTTGGCCTAAGTGAGGGCATCATAAATATTTATTTATTGAGTGAATAAAAAACAAGACTATTACCATGTCTCTTCTACTTAATAAAAGCCTTTTTAAAGACAAGGACTGATTGTCATTGAAGATTCATCCAACAGGCTACAAGGAGAATATGCTCTTTCTTTGAAGATGCTTCACAGGTACAAAACAATTGACCAGTTGAAGGAAACAGGTTTTGCTTCACTGACCTCAGTAAAAAAAAAAAAAAAATGTCTGAAATTCAGACCTTCATCTGTTCAACAAAGGAAGTCAGTTCTGCACTATTAGTTTTCAAGTGATCTATTTTTGTTTTTTTGCCTTTGTGCTTCTGAGTCTACCTCACTTTTAGTATTGGAAAATGCTTAGCTGTCATGCATTCTGACACAATGGAGTGATTATGATGATATTCTGTTAAGACTCATCCCAAGCATGGAGGAAGGAAATGTGATCCTGATGAAGAGAAAGTGTCACATACAAAATGATATTTGAACTGAGACTTGAAAGAGAATGGGTTTTGCCCAACTGAAGACTCTGAAAAGAACGTTTGAGGAAGCAAAAACAAACAGCAAAGAACTTAAGTAAATTGAGCAGGAAAATGTGTTCTTCCCTTCAAAAGTGTGCACTGGCTTGCAATCTTGACATGAGGGCCAAAATACAGGTTGTGACTGATTCCATCTGGAAGATTCCTTGACAAATCTTTGATCCTGAAAAGAACCAAAAGGAGAGAACACTTGCCTCTAATTCTGCCCCTTCTTATCATCTCTTTCTCTTCCAATCGCCCCTTCTTTTTTTCATTACCTCTGTCATTCTCATCAACTCCTTCCTTGTTTTATTATTATCCTCTACTTACAGTCCTTTCTTTGGTATGACAGTCTGGACTCTTTAATAGCCTATTTCTCATGCCAAGTCCACAAAGAAAAACAAGAAAGAAGAGGTAAGGGTAAGGCACTGAAGCCAAAGCCTTTGAGGAGTCAACAGTTTCCAAAACCACACTTCGAAGCAGCTTGGGCTATACAGTGACCTGTGACTGTGCTGAGGATTACAAAGCCCAATCAATCTTTCTAACACTGAAAAACAACAGAATTAGTCACTCCTTCATGGACTCCTCCTGTCTATTCTATCCACATTCTCTTTCATCTATTCTTACAGAAAGATTTGTAGGTGATAAAGCAACTTGTATACTGATTCACCATGAGAGATCTGACATTGGTTCCAGAGAGTACTTGTTCCTTTAGCTGAGTTTTTTATGTTTCTTTCAGACATCATAGAATGTCATCTGAGGACATGTGATTGAAACTCTCACATTTTTTTTGAGCAACTCATAGACTGTTAGATGCAACATTTGAGGGGATAAGTGAACAAACATGGCAATGAGAATGAAGAAGTACTAGAGTAAGGAGTAGGAGAAGAGAGGAGAGGGTGTAGAAACAATACAAGAAGAAAGGAAAACGAAAAGGAAGTTCAGGATGCTTTGTTAACTGGGAAGAAATAATCCTTCCTAGGATAGAGTAGACTATTAGTTACAAGACCTTGAGTAATTTTTCCTATGTCTTCAAGTCTAACTTCTTCATCTTTAAAATGAAGCAGTGAAAATAACTATTATTCTCTATTGCACAAAAGGAAATGCCTTCTGTAGGCAGTGTGATGCAATTAGAATGTTAGTTACTAATCCTGTATCACTTCTCAGGAAGAAAGGCCACTTGCTGTAGCACCTTCCTAAGAGAATATTTTACTTCCTTGTTTCTAAGACTGTAGATCATGGGATTCAGCATGGGGGTAACCAGGTTGTTCAGGACCTGAACAGTTGCATTAAGCCAGGGGTTGGGAGTGGGCTGCAGGTAGATGAGAACCACTGGCAAGAAGGACAGGAGGATGGCAGTGAGGTGGGCACTGCAGGTAGAGAAAGCACGACGGCGGCCCTCTGTAGATCGAATTTGAAAAATAGAGCAGAGGATGCAGCTGTAGGAGGTGAGGATGAGGAGGAAGCAGCTGAGGGGCATGAGGCCAACACTGATGAACCCCACCATCTCCAGGGCTGAGGTGTCTGCACAAGCCAGCTTCAGCATCACAGGGATATCACAGAAGTAGTAGTCCACTTCATTGGGGCCACAGTAGGGCAACTGGAAGGTGAGAGTGGTCAGAAAGGTAGCCTGAATGCAGCCAAAAAATGAGGTCCCCACAGCCAATATGGCGCACACTCTGTGGCTCATGATTATCGTGTAGTGTAGAGGGTAACATATGGCAACAAAGCGGTCGTAGGCCATCACTGTGTACAGGAAACACTCAGTACAGCCCAGGAAATGGTAAAAGAAGAGTTGAGACATGCAGCCTTCATATGAGATTGCTCGGCTATTCCCTGACAAATAGAACAGCATCTTGGGCGAACTCACAGAAGGGAAAAATATGTCAAAAATAGACAGCTTGCACAGGAAGAAGTACATGGGAGTGTGAAGCCGAGTGGAGGAGACAATTGCCAGCAAGATAAGCAGGTTCCCCATGAGGGTGAAGATATAAAAGGTCAAAAACAGGACAAAGAGCATGGTCTCCAAACCCTCTGTGTGTGGGATGCCCAACAGGACAAATTCAGTCACCTCGGAGAGATTCCTCATCTTTCTCAGAACAGAACACAGGACTTTCAAGTATGGTCACTGTTGCCAAACAAGATCTCTGAGGGATGTATTGGTTTCATGTTTTAACAATCAGCCTTCTTATGTAGGGGCAGATCTGCATAAAAATATAAGAACAGTAAAATCCCTGACTGTAATGTTGAACTTTTCATTTTGGTCAAACTGGAGTAAAGTCTCCACAGTCTACATATCTCAGAGACTACACTTAAAACTTTAGACAATACAATATAAATCACTTTCCAAAGAACTCCAAAAAATAAACAGAAGGAGGCAGTGAGGGAATGGAGAGAAAATTTAATGCAAGTTTGTATGTTTTCCCCTCTTTACCCTTGTGATTTTGAGCTCAAGGTGAGCTAAAATTACAGAATAGTTGTGGTAGCTGCTCAGGATCCTGAAATTCCAATAATTAACCCATCTTTTTGACTAGGGAAAAATGATAAATTAGACTCTATCATCAAAAAATTGTGAAGTAGTCTATATTTTGATTCCCCAATCTCCCTATTTCTCTTTCTTCTCTCTTTTTTCTTGTCCTTTCTCTGTCCTCCTTCCTCAGCTAAGTCCCCAGAAAGTAGCACCCGTTTGAGAATAATGTGGTAGCAATATAAAAAATAAAAACATGTAGAGAATCTTCAATTTTCAGTTTCTGAACAGTGGATTCCTGCAGAGATGTGTGTGTGTGTGTGTGTGTGTGTGTGTATGTGTGTGTGTTAGTGTAGTATGTATTTCTGTATAAGGGAATTACAGAAAGGATCAAAACCAGTGCTCCTTTTAAGCTGCACATATAGAATGAATCTAAAGAATTAGCACAAAGGCTGAGAAAACTGAACTATAATTCAAAATACCATCCAGATCTATTCCTCACCTATGAGTGGAAAAATCTCATACTAACCCCTCAGTGGCACATTTAAAGGACAAACAAAATGTAGCATCTGTAAGGCTTGAAACTTGAACTGACATTGGGAATACTACCTGCAGGAGACAAGTAAACTTACTTGTCTGATGTTGACTGGATTGTTGATCCATTAATGCAGACCAACAAGCAAATAACAGTATTCTCAGAAAATTTTAACAGAACCCAGAGTCTAAATAACATAATATGAAATATTTCCAGAATGCAACATGAACTTATTCAATATATAAATCCAACAAACAGGAAATAGTAATTCCCAAGAGAGAACATGATCAGTATATACCAACCCTGACGGATGTGCTGAAGTGATCAAAGATATTAAAATATCTATTATAAAGGTTGGGAATTTAGCTCGGTGGCAGAGCACTTGCCTAGCACGCTCAAGGCCCCGAGTTCGGTCCTCAGCCCTGAAAAAAATAAATAATAAAACTCCATTTGGGGCTGGAGCAGTGGCTCATTAGTTGTGGCGCTTGCCTGGCATGAGCAAGTATGCGAGTTCAAACCCCAGCACTACGTACACAACGAAGTGTCTGAGGAATGAAAACTGTGAAAAACTAAATAAAAATGGCTTCTCTCTTTCTCTCTCACACTCCACTCTCTCTCTCTCACTGTCCCCTCTTTGTTTAAAAAAATCTATTATAATACTCCATGATTTATAGATAAACAGTTATGAAATGAGTGGAAAAATAGACATCTTTGGCAGATTCACATAAAGTATAAAAAATAGAAGTTTTAATACTTAACAATAAAGTGATGCTTTAAAAAATCAGAAACACTTAATATCATACTGGAAGTTCTAGTCAGTACAACAAAACAAGAAAAACAAAAGGCAGGAGGGTAAAAAAAATCAACAACTATTTCTATTCCCAAGCAATATTTATCTACAAAATAAATCTCAAAGGATCTATGATAAAAAATTCTATAACCTAATAAGTACATTTAACAAGGTTAGAAGATGTAAATTTAATATAAAAATATACTACAATTTTATGCATTAGTAAACAAAGAGCAGAAATTAAGATCAAAACAAAGAGTGCCATTTATAATAGCATGTAAGACATAGTATAAAATCTAATGGTGTATGTGTGAGAACAATATTTTGAGAACAAAATAAATTTATGAATGCAATCAAAGAAAACATATAAATGGAGAAACAAACTGTATTTATGGGTTGGATGACTTAAGATTGTTAAGAAATTAGTTCTTCCCAAACAAATCTATATAATCAATGAAATGATCTGAACTCCATTTTTCAGATATCAACAAATTTACTCTAACATTTACATTAAAAATAAAATGACAATAATAAAAAATAATTTTGAGGAGCAAAGTTGGAAGGCTCAGAATTTAAACCTGACCAGGTTTTAAACTTGTTGATTAATACTAATTAATCAAGATCATGTGATATTGGTGAAGGAAGAACTCAAAAGAACAGAAGAGAGAATCCAGGAACAGATGCATAAATGTATAGTCATTGATTTTTGGCACATTATGCAAAAGGAAGTAAACAGAAAAGTCTTTTTGATCTTAATTCCAGAACATTTGAACATTCTTACAGATAAAAATAACAGATATCTTACAGATAAAAAAACAACAAAACACAATGATCCAAGACCTACATACTTATATGTGTCATGGATTTCAGTGAAAAATATGACAATGTTATCTCTGAAAACAAATGGAAAAATATCCTCGCAGTCTTGGTGTAGACAAGGATTTCTCTTACACCAAAAATATAATCCACACATTTTTTAAAAGTAATAAATTGGAAAATTAGAATTTTCTGTATCAAAAATAATTAATTGCAATGGGAAATCCTGGGTAGGATCCTGGCATAAAAAAAATAAATTAGTTGGGAAACTAATGGTACTAAACTAAGATTTTTAATTATTAATAATTGCAGCAATGCTAATTTCCTGACTAAAAAAGGTACACGTAACCTATTACCATTACAGGTGTAGGTTCTGGATATATGAGAACTCTACTACTTTTGAAAGTTTAAGTCTAAAGTAAATTCAAAATTAAATTTTAAAGATTGAAAGTTTTCTATGAGAGCCAGAGAGTTCAATTACTCAGAAAATATTTACAAATTATGCATATAACAAATAAAAAGTATCTAGAATATTTTTAAAACCTATCAAAACTCAATAAAAATCAGGCAATTTCTTTCTCTCATATAAATGGGCAAATAATTTGAATGCGTAAAAAATATATCTACAGGGGCTGGAGCAGTGGCTCAGTGATTGTGACACTTACCTGGCATGTGTGAGGATGTGGGTTTGAACCCCGGCACCATGTACACAGTGAAATGTCAGAGCAACGAAAGTCACATGCAAAAGTGAATAAAACTGATTCTTGCTTTTATGTCTCTCTCACTGTCCCACTCTCTAAAAGGAAAAAAAAGATTTACGAATGGAAAATAAATGCATAAGAAGATACTCAACATCACTATTCAGTCAATCATACCTCAAGGAGATAACATTTGCATCCGTTAGAATGGATGGAAAAACACAGAGCAGTGGGACATGTGTTTGTGCAATGAGTTCATCCAAACTCATTTTTACATGAAAACCTGCATCTAAGACATAAAATCTGTGATTATCTTCATTTCTAAGTCCTAAGAGTCTTCTTCAAAGAACTAAAAATCTAGCAGCTTCCAATGGAAGTAACTGGGTGGAGAATAGGTAAAAGATGTCAAAGAATTGAGGGGAAAAACCTAAATGCTCACATTGTCCAGAGACCATGGTGGAATTTCTGCGGAGCTGTAAAAGGAAACCCAAGCCACATTCTCTGATTCCCAGGAGATCCAGGTGTCCCAGCCTCTGAAACAGATTCGTGTTTATGTCGGAAGGTATCAAGGGCATATACTATCAAGACTGAACTCACTTGTTCCCCCTGGATCACTGTGCTCAGATCCCTTGGCAATTTCTCATGTTTATGTCATTAGTAGCTCAGAGGGAACAACTAGATTAAAGTTACTCACATTACTCTCCAAAGAAAATCATAATGAGACACTGAAATGAATGCCTACATCTCTTTCCAGTCAGCTGACCTGGAGAAGTGACTCCAACCAGGATCTGAGGCTTTACGTTCAGGGCTTGTTTTTCTGCCTATCACTTCCATGTTTAAGTCTTTGCATGTGTTAACACTACAGTAACTCCACTTCAACATTCAGGGATTATGTAGAATCTATAATGAGCATCACTCTTAAAGGCAGGATTTAATAAATAATAAATAATTACTTAATTTTCTTTTGTGTCTTTCTCGCAAATATACCTTGAAAGCAACACTTAATAAACTAAGAGCCAAGGAAGATTATTGGTAAAGCAGTGATAAACCAGCCCATTTGTAAAAAAAGGAAATATTGTAACGTAGAAAACACAATACTGATTAAACATTAGCACGTTCCTGTGATTTTTTTCAAGTTCAGTAGTTTTTTTTTCCTTGTCTCAACAACCTCATTAGGTAAGAGCAGAAACTAAAACACTGAGTGCTTTAATAACTTGATCATACTGTTGGAACATGACTGATGTAAGTTTAATTAAAACCCGGGTTTGATTCCAGACCTAGTGCTTCTAACCTTTCTGCTGTGAGAGTTTCCAGGGGGTATTTTGTTTAGAGGAGCAAAGACAGGACAGTTGACTTTAAATACTTGAAAATTCCACACATTTTTATTGTGTGCTTTTCCATGGTGAATAAATAGCAATAGGGCTTGGAACTGATTAAAACTTAAGTTCTGTTGCAATATAGAAAAAAAATAAAATTCAGTAAAATAAGCTGCCTTGTGAAAGAGTTCATCATCACCTTGCGGTCTAAGTGATAAATAAATTATTTTTTCAGGGATATAATGAGAGATTCCTGATTAGAATATGCATTTTTATTACATTTACCCCTAATATCTCTCAGAATGGTTAGATTCTTTGATTTTATCACACACATCAATTTTAATATATCTGAGTAGACAATGCTTTTATTTCAACTTGGAAGGTCTATTCACCTTTAAAATAATAGAAATGTAATTATAGCATAGTAGTTACAATAAAAACTGTTTAATAATATTTTTTGATGTTTTCTCAAAGAAAACAAGGATATACAATGGGTAAGCTCAGAATACCAGTGAAAAAGAGTCTCTTAGGATTGGAGATGCTTTTGAGCTTGGACTGCAATTAAAACCAAACAGAAAACAAAAGTTATAATGAAAATGAATGTGTCCAGACATTGCAATGAATGCTTTATGTATATTAATTATTTTATTCCTTATGATGAGTCTATGAGATATGTAGTGTTTATTCCCATATTCATTAAGAAAATTAGGCACAAAGAATTTAAGTGAACTTACCAAGTTTCTACATCTGTAAGTGAGACGAATCGGGTCTTATACATAGAAGAGTAGGAACATGTTTTTGAGGATTTAACTAAGTCTGACTTCCTAATACTCATTCATAAATAATAGTTGTTGGGTACATGAGGCCCAGCTGGCTTGTAAAAGAATTGGTGGTAAACAACTCTAAGGGGTCCAGCTGGCTTGTAATTAGCAAATTGCCTGACCACATGACTAAGCTATTCAGCCACTCATTTGTTACAATTGGAGAAATGTGTTTGCACTGTACCCCTATTGGTTGCTCCAATGGATAAATAGAGTAGTGACTAGTCAGGTAAAGAAGCAGCCAAAGAAGAAGAAGTAGCCAAAGGAGAAGCAGTAGCCAGAGAAAATCAAGCAAGCAAGCAGCCCTGTCCTGAAGGAAGAAAGCAGAGAAGACACATAGAACCGGAGAGATCAGCAGAGACATCAGAGAGATCAGCAGCGGTAGAAGATGCAGGTCCCGTGTTCCGGCCACCGGCGTTCACCCCCTTGTTCCCAGCTCCTCAACCCTTCCTGACTAGGCCCCTCCGAGGATGGCCCAGGTCCGCTGGGTCGTTCTGCCCACTCCTCGCTCTGGAGTGCTGCGGGGAGCGACTCCTTGCCCCAGCCCTGTCCAAACTCGGCCCTCGGAGGACAGCCCAGGTCCGCTGGGTCGTTCTGCCCGCTCCTCACTCAGGAATACTGCGGGGAGCGACTCCTCTCACCCGATCCCCAGCCCTGTCCTGTCGGCGCCCGGTTCCCAGTGTCCTGCTGGCCCCCCAGGGAATGGCTAAGGTCCACTGAGGTTGTTCCGCCCGCTCCCCGCTCCAGAACCCTGCGGGGAGCGACGGTAGTCACTCTAAATAATACCATTTTCATATTGCTTTATTTTTACAACATAACTTTGTGCTTTCCTAATTAATTCTCCCTACATCCCTTGAAGGTTGGACCAATGAACTCCAATTTTTAAACATGGACACTGAAATTCAAACTCTATAATTGCAAAAAGTGGAGAGCAAGTCATACTTAAATCTGATTCCAAGTTTAGTGCTATTTCCACCATACCCTAACTGTCTCCAAAATGACTTGATACAGAAAGAGCAAGTGTCCCTATGTGGGAGAATAGTCTCTCATGGTTTTACTCTGCAGAAGTAGAAAAGTCTTTCGGGCCACCTTGCAACTATTAACTGTCCATTCACTAGTCCTTGAATATTTCATGGCACAAGGTGATAGCTGAGGAGAGAGACACAACTCTCGCAAGATCATATTATATTGGAGTCAATAGGTCCCAGAGCTACAGAAAAAAAATCACAGTCTGAAAATGATTCCCTAGTGTACCAAAAATTATCATAAAGCATATAGAATTTGCATCATATTTGCTTCATTCACAGATAATACATAACTCTTACTTTTGAGTTCCACTAACTGGAACAATTAGGCTATTCTTAAGAGGTTACATATAAATAATATGTATTCCCAAAAATTTTTTGAAAATCACAGAGATGTATTATGTAATAAAGGTATGAGGATGAACACACAATCCCTTTTTCACAATATGATAAAACTTAAAGAAAATATTCTCCAATGTATTTCATTCCAATTTTATCAGAATAATATTTTGCATTTGATTGACATTAAAGTTTGGGAGAGTCCTTCAATGATTTTGGATATACTTGAGTTATCAAATAACAAAAAGTGACAGATATTTATCAATATTTAGATTCTTCATCAACTTCATTAAATCCATGATGGTTTATGCGTTACAGGAAAAGGAAATAAGATATCTCAAGCTCAAATCAGGAAATACATTTTATGTAATTACTCAAGTGATTTGGGAATATGGACTATGGCAAGCAAGTTGCACCCCAGCATACTCCATAATCTAAAAAGAAACGGCGGGATAGCTACCTTCCAGCACATATTGGAAAAGATTTGATGAACACAGCACAAGTCAGAGGGAGATCAGTGACTTTGGAGACTCAGGTGTACCAAATGGAAAAGAGGAACTTGTTCAGACTCATTAGGTACTAGCCACTGGGGACCGTTAGCCCCTTGATACACAGCAGGCAAGACTCTGTTCATCTCACTCTGACCAGTACAACCCAGCAGAGACTGATTGCAAAAAGCTGAAAAGCCATACTGGGCTGGTAGCAGGTTCTCTCTGCCATCTCTGTTGTGGAGGAGGGGGCAGACTCCCCCTCCCACCTATGAGAGGTCAGACTGTAGTGTTTTTGGACAAACTGGCAGGGTAGCAGAGCGGGGAGCCTAAGGCAATTCTCCCCACAATCCTGCCAGGATCCTACACTCTGCTGTTTACAGGAAGAGTTCAAATAGGAGCTCAGCTCTGTAACTATACTGAGACAATGCCATGGCATCTTTGCACTGGAGGAGATAATAATTTTCCCCCTTCCAGCCCTAAGTGGCATGAGCTCCTGCCATTTTGAGCACACAGGCAAGGCAGGTGGAACTCTGTTTCGACACTCATTACCTAAGACCCCAGGGCAAATTCAGCAGGAAGGGAGAGCCTGGAGCCAGTGTAATCTGCAGAACAGTTAAACCACAGATAATTGGATCAGGGAAGGAAGCAACTGCCTTCTCCTAACCAGCAAGTTGCCAGATTGTGGGAAAACATTTCAAGACAATTAGTCAAACTTTACAGGTTATCAGCAGGTTGCTTCAAATCCAAACATCGCATTTGAATTTTTTTCTTTTAATATGTGTGTGTTTGTGGGTAATAAGTGTTGTTGTGGACCTGTTTCCTCTTTCTATCTAGTTATTTCTTACCATTCCCTTGAACACTTGCTTTACTGTAAATATTAGTACTTGCCACGTGACCTGAGGTCAGGGTTGCAAAGTTCACTATTAGGCTACTTCTTTGTTCACCACATCTTTCCTACTGTCTGGCAATAGCTACTCTATTATTCTAACATTCATCCTTCCCCCAACATCATTTCCCCAACCTTTCCCTCTCCCTCTGTCTCTTTCCTCTTTCTTTCATTTTTTTTGTTTGTTTGTTTGGTTTTATTTTTAACGTTTGTTTGTTCTGTGATTTTTTTTTATGTTTGGTAATTTGGAAGAGTCTTACAGTAATTGAACATATTGTTTATACATCCTTATGGAGGGCCTGAATGGAAATCTGATGTGATTGCCAAATTTGATAATGCTTGGTTACTTTTAATCCAGTTATAGTCTGATGATTAACAGTGTTGTAAACAAATATTATTATTAATCCTACTATTCCTCACATAGGTGGTAATTAACATGGTAATAGTCTTAGAAGGAGCAAGGTAACCAAGTTAATGCTGTTTTTGCACTGATTGTCTGCTCATGTTGTTTCTTGTGAGATTTTAGAAATTGCAAAAGCCAATAATTAACCATAGATTGAGAAGACTGCTGTTAATCTCAACTTCTCAAATTGCACCCAGCACAAGTTACCAAAGACACAAAAATCCCACAAATCATCAACATCTCCAAAGTAAAATAACCTAAGAGTGCTCACAGGCCCACTACCCAGCCCTGAAAACAAGGAAAAAGGGAATCAATTCTCCCTCTCAAACCCACAGTTCCCCAGCCAAGGAGTCCACAGATAGGGTCCTGGATGAAAACCTAGAAAAAAGTATCAACAATCTCATTATTAAAATAATCAAAGAAATAAAAGAAGACTTAAAGAAGGAAATAAGAAAGCAATTCCAGGAGCTTAGCAACCACTTTGATAAAGAGCTAGACATTCTGAAAAGGGACATAGCAGAGCTATTAGAAATGAAAAGCATGGTCAACCAAATTTAAGCTCAATGGAAGATACTAATATATCAGAGTAAACTCAGTAGAAAATAGATCTTCAGCTCTCAAAGAATGAACATCAGACAATGAAGACAGGCTGAGCAAAGTTGAATCCAAGAAGTATGAACAAGAAAAGAAACTTACTGAGCATGAACAGAACTTCCAAGAAAAAGGAGATGAGATAATAAGAAATAACCTGAGAGTCATTTTGATTGGAGAAAACATAGAGCAACAAATGAGAGGCATTAAGAATCTTCTCCATGAGATCACCAAAGAAAATTTCCCCTGTATCAGAATTGATCCAGAAATTCAAATTCAAGATGTCCATAAGACATAACCAAATGAGACCTAACCAAATGAGAAACTCACCAAGACATCATGTACAAAATGATTAACGGAGAAATCAAGGTAAGAATTTTGAAAGCAGTAAGAGAAAAACACCAAATCACATTCAGTGGAAGACCAATAAGGATTACTGTTGATTTTTCAGATCAGATGCTAAAACCCAGGAGAGCATGGAATAATATTTTTCAAATACTAAAGAAAATATTTTTCAGCCAAAGATACTATACTCTGCAAAACTCAGCTTTAAGTGTGATGGGGAAATAAAATATTTTGATGTCAAAAACAAATTAGCAACATACAAGAACACAAAACCAGCTCTACAGAGAATACTCAAAGACAAACTTCAATCAGAGGAACAAGCTATCAACTCCAAAAGCCTGTAAACAGAGGAAAGTTAATGAAAACATAACTCACTAAAAGATATCCAAGATGGCACAAAATATAGCAAAGGTCACAATGCCAGGGACCCAGAATCATATATCTGTTTTAACTCTGAATGTGAATGGACTCAATGCCCCAGTGAAAAGACACAGAGTAACTGACTGGATCAAAAAACAAAATCCAACACTATGCTGCTTACAGGAGAAAACCTCACAGGCAAAAATAGACACAGATTGAATGTGAAATGTTGACCAAATCCTTCCAGGCTTATGACCCAAGAAAACAAGCTAGAGTTGCAATCCTTATATCTGACAAAGTTAATTTTGACCAAAAATTAATCAGAAGGGATAAAGACAGTCACTAACTACATCATAGTAAATAGATTAAGAAGACATAATGGTAGCTAACATTTATGCCTCCAATTACAATCCTTCCAAATATATGGAAAAAGTACTCAAAGACATTAAATCACCTATCAACTTTAACACAATAATACTTAGGGACTTTAATATACCATTATCAACAATAGACAGATCATCAAAGCAAAAAATCAATAAAGATATTTCTAACCTAAACAACTCTATCCATCAATTGGACTTAACAGACATTTACAGAAAATTCCATCCCAATTTGGCTGAGTTTACTGTCTCAGCAGCACATAGATCCTTCTCCAAAATAGGTCACATCCTAGTCCACGAAGGAAGTTTTAGAAAATATAAAAATATTGATATAATTCCATGTATCCTGTCAGATCACAACACTATGATCTTAGCAATTAAGAGTAAGAAAAACAACAGAAAGCACATAGGTATTTGGAGATTGAATAATACCCTCTTGAATGAAGAATGGATTAAAATGAAATGAGAACAGAAGTCAAGAATTTCTTAGAAATGAATGAGAATGATGACTCAACAATCAAAATCTCTGGGATAGTGTGAAAGCATTCTTATGAGGTAAATTTATAGCACTGAGTGCCTTCATCAAAAATAAGGAGAGAGACCAAGTAAATAAATGCATGCTCCAACTCAAACCTCAAACCTCTATAAGAAGAGGAATAATCCATCCCAAATCCATCAGAAGGAAGGAAATAACCATGATCAGAGATGAAATCAATGAAATTGAGAACAAAAAATTTTAAAATATCAACATAACAAAGAGTTGGTTCCTTGAAAAGATAAATAAAATTGACAGACCACTAGCCAACCTCACCAAAAGGAAGAGTGAAGTGAAGAAAAGCAACAAAATGAAAGATGAAAATGGAGACATCACTACTGACTCAACCAAAATCTGGAGAATTATTAGAACTTAATATGAAAAACTGTACTCTTCCAACTTTGATAATCTGGAAGTCACAGACAAACACCTAGCCACATATGACACCCACAAACTAACACAGGAGGACAATGAAAATCTAAATTAACCAATTTCAGGTAGCGAAATTGAAACAGCAGTTGTCAGGGACCATTTCCACCATGCTGATTGACAAGGTACAGGCATGGGGAAGGGCTTGGCAATTTCCATTCCAGGAAATTGCCACTGTTATCTCTCCTAGGAATTGGGTGTTTTCTTATAATGATCATGCTTATAACTAAGCATTTGCAGATCAAAATTCCAGAAAAATTTATTATTGATGATAAAGGTTGTTGTAAAAGTAATAATAATTCATTAGGTCTGCGGAGTCTGAGGGAAGATGAGAAATGCCCTTAAAAAATATATTAACACCACACTAAAAAAGCCCAGATAATCAGAAATCCAACTTTGAAAAGTTCTTAAGAAAATTACACTTACAGGAATTACTCTCACCCATGTTGATTACATCTAGTCCTGTTAATATTTTACCAGTTAAACAATCAAAGACATAATAGATTTACTGTTCCCACAGTACAGGGACCACCATATGAAACCTATAATATTGGAGGACATTTGTGGTATCCACCTAGAGGAACCCAAATAAATAATTATTAAGACCCTCCACCCACAAACCCACCATTGCTTTTTATAGGAATATACAATGAAAATGAAGAATGTAATATTAATGAAAAATGGACTAATGTCCAGTGCTTGCCATTTCTTCACAGACTTGTACGTCAGGGGCTACCTTGGTGATGTGGGACAAAGGAACAAAAAAAATCAGCATACATAAACAGTTACACATATGTTATCTAAAAATCAAGTGTCAACGCTGCATACTACATGAGTGATTAAGGAATATGTTTTTCTACTTCTCATTTTGCCTTTGTTTCTTAAATAGTTTAAGTTTCTACTTCTTAGAACTTAGTAAGGACACATAACTATTTTTGTAAGGTTACTAATAGTAAGGTGACAACAACATAATTTTAGTTAATTTAGAACTGTAATGCAATGCTAATTGCTTGCTTGGAAAAGGGCACTAAAGCTGGACAATACTGTATTACCAAAAGCAAGAAAATTTCCTAGTAAAAT
>PVKS010031488.1:0-23382 GCA_004027875.1 Aplodontia rufa | reverse complement strand
CTCCAACACTCAGTTGTGTACGTGGTGCTGGGGTTTGAACCCAGGTCCTCGTGCTTGCCAGGCAAGCGCCGAAACCGCTGAGCCACCACTCCAGCCCCCTCAAAAAATCTTAATGAAAGGTTTGAGATTTTCAAAATGTGTTCTTTTCTTCCCCAAGTGACCTGCTTCTTCTGGAGTGATTAGTGGTGTTGTGTGTTGGTGGCATTTCATGCACAGGTGTTTGTCTTCTGTCTGATGATTGCTAGATTCTGCTTAATAATAGGGACAGGGTTGATTTTCTCCTTGGGCGTCTTGTGTAGGGTATGTCTGTTTTCTCCCTGGGTCTCTCCTAGCCATGGGTGTGTTGATTGGGAGCTCTGCGTTGTTGGTGAGGTTCCGTCACAGGCCCACTGCTCTTTTTGACTAGCATGTGGATGGCCAGGCTTTAAGACAAATGTGTAACTGGACGGTTTTACTCCCAAGGACTTTGCCAATTCTAGGAGCCCTGTTTGGCCTGTGGAAGTAAATTCAGTATCTTTAGAGAAGAGTCCTATGTCCTATAGTTTTTGTTCTAAGGGAAATCCTGGGATTCCTGCAATCTAATTTTTTAGTGACAGGGCTGAAGAGGGTAACTGAGGGGCCCGCTTTGGATCAACCCTTCAGTTTGGGATTCTCCTGCTCACTCCTGCTCTCATTCATACTGGCCAGCTCTGGCCTGGTCCTGGAGCCTCTCTGGGGTGTCCTGTGACTCTTGGCTTTCTCACTTGCTATTGTTTCCCCCTCGTATTCTGTTTCCATTGACAATAACTTTGTTGAAACCCTGCACCTACCCAGGCTCTCTTCCTCAATTCATCTACAGTATGAATTTATTTTTTCACTACCTTATTTTTCTGGAGTCTGAGGGAGAAAGGAAAGAAATTGTGTGCTCAATCTGCCACTCTGAACTTCAAATCCCCATGCTACTTTATCCATTCCACAGTAAGGAAAGGATGAGAATTGCTTCCTCCTCCACAAACACTCACACTCTGAGGACGGTGACTCCTCAGCAAAATAGTCTTCTTTTTCCTGGCTGCCAGGACATTTGGTGGCCTCCCTGTTTCTCATTGCTGGCATTAGACCAGTCTCCCTGAGTAAGAACATCTCTTGTGGTCAGACCATAGCAGCCACTACCATCTCTTCCCCCTCTTGTGGTAGTGGTCTCCTAAGCTGGTCATTGCCCCTTAGTCCTTGAAGGTTGTAACTCCTGGTTCACAGTCCCTCTCCAAAACCACTTGTGTTAACAGCCTCCCCGGTGGTACTTCCAACATTCAACATCTCAGTCCCTTTGCCTCGTCTCTTTCAATAACCATGGTCTCCATTGCACCTCCAAGGTCATGGCTACACCCATGACCTTGTCATTCCAAGGTCAGTTTCAAGCACTCTGACTCAGCACTTTCAGCCCATTAAACCCTAGTATTTTCTCACTGCTTCTCATTTTATGTCTTACCTAGCTGAATTCCACAGTCCAATCCTGTAATCCCTTTTTAAAATATTCCCTTACTCTCTCCCTTTTCTACTCTACTGGAAAAAAAAATTCTCAAACGTAGTGTAATCCCATTCTCAACTATTTTGAACCCAAATCCATGCAAGTGATTCAGATGGGATACAAACATGAAAATACGCCAACTGGTTACACTCATATAATTTTGATTCTCTTTTATTTGTTGAAGTTTGTTTTATTGCCTGGAATATGATAGACAGACTTTGACGAATGTTTCTTTTGCACTTAAAATGAATGTCTGTTTTGCTGTTGCGGGGGCAGAGTGTTCTACCAGTGTCACTGAGGTCAAGGTGAATATTCATGTTGCTCAGGTCTTCTATACTGTTAATGATTTTCTGTGTATCAGTTAATGGAAGTGGAGTTTTGAAGTCTCCAACTATAACTGTGGAATTGTCTCTTTCTCTTTTCAGTGTTACCAAGTTTTACTTCATTTACTTTAAAATCCTACTCTTAGGGGCACACACATTTAGGACTGTTGCTTTTGCTGTGTGGATTGATCATTATGTGATGTCTCTCTTAACTGTTCCAAGTGTTGGCCTTTCTTTGAAGTCCTTGCTGTTAATCCAGGCTCTTCAGCTTTTTTTGTACTAGTTTCTGTGTGGCATATATTTTCTGTCCTTCTTATCCTGTCTCTATACTCATATTTAAAAGTGAGTTTCTTATAGATGGCATAAGGCTGAGCCATTTTTTTTTTAAAAGAGAGAGACAATGAGAGAAGAAGAAAGAGAGAACGAATTCTTTTTTTCATCTGCCCTTGTTTCTTGGACACTTAGTTGTGTATGTGGCACTGGGGTTAGAACCCAGATCTTCACTCATGCCAGGCAAGCACTCCAACCACTGAGCCACCGAAATACGGCTTAACAACTTCTGCCTTTAACAGGGGTATTTAACCTATTTATATCTGATTAGAGGTGAGTTGTGTTTAACTCTACGGTCTTGCTAGTTGTTTTTGTCTTTCTTTTTTAAAAAACAGGGAGAGTGAGTGAGAGAGAAAGAGAGAATTAACTTTATTTATATTTTCATCTGGCATTTGTTTCTCTGACATTTAGCTGTGTTTGTGATGCTGGGGTTTGAACCTGGGTCCTCATGCTTGCCAAGCAAGTGCTCCAACTGCTGAGCCACTGCTCCAGCCTGGTTGCTAGTTGTTTTCTATTTGCCCCATCTGTTCTTTGTTCCTTTACCCTCCTCTTTTTTCTGTCTGTTTAAGGATTGAATATTTTTTCTGATTTAATCATATCTCCACTCTTGGCTTATTTATTAGTTATGCTTCTTTAAAAATATTTAATGGATGCAATGTGCATCTTTAACTTCTTCCAGTCTGCCTCTAAATAATATGAGGCCACTTCACAAATCATATAAAAACCAAACCTTATGATGTCAAGCTTGGTGGTGCATGCCTGTAATCCCTGTGGCTTAAGAGGCTGAGACAGGAGGATTGCAAGTTTGAGGCCAATCTCAGCAACTTAGCAAGGCCCTAAGCAACTTAGTGAAAACCTGTCTCAAAATAAAAAATAAAAAAGGGCTGGGGATGTGGCTCAGTGTTTAAGTACTCTTGGGTTCAATCCCTGGCACCAAACTAAATAAAGTAATTAATTTTTTTAAAAAACCCTTACGACAGTATACTTCTAATTTCTTCCTCTGCCCTTTTGGCTTTTTTTTTTTGTTGTTTTACATTTTGATTTTAAATATTTCATAAGACTTACAATACATTTTTATCATTTTTGTTTTAGGTCAGCAAACCCTGATACTCAGGTCAGCCAAATGTTTTTATAAATAAAGTTTTATTGGAACTCAGCCATGCACATGTGTTTACATGCTGTCTTTGGCTGCTTTCATTGTACAGTGGCAGAACCAAGTTGCTGCAACAGAGACCGCACATCCTGCAAGCCGAAAATATTTATTATCTGGTCCTTGAATAAAGTTTTTGACAATGCTTGCTTTAGGAAATTATCTTTTAGAGCAATTAAAAAGAAGTAATTTACCCTCATATTTTAGCATTTTTGGAGCTTCCTCTTCCTTTTTATAGATCCCACTTTCTGCCTGGGTCATATTCTTTCTGCCTCTAGAACCAGCTCTAACATTTCAGCGGAGGTCTGTTGGCAATGGATTCTTTCAGTTGTTTTTCTGAAAAGATTTTTTTTCCTCATTTTTGAAAGATATTTTCACTAGATTCCAACTTGCACTAACAGGCTTCTTTCAGTGTTTATTTTAATATATATACATGCACATGCATATATTGTACCAGGAATTGAAATTGAACCTAGGGGTGTTTAACCACTGAGCCACACCCCAGCCCCTTTTATATTTCATTTTGAGACAGGGTCTCACTAAGTTGCTGAGGCTGACTTTGAACTTGTGATCCTCCTGCCTCAGTTTCCTGAGTTGCTGGGATTAAAGGGATGTGCCACCATGCCTGGTTTCTTTCAGTATTTTAAAGATTTTGTTCCACTGTCTTCTACTTGCATCATCTCTGGTGAGATTCTGCTGTCTTTCTTTCTTTCTTTCTTTCTTTCTTTCTTTCTTGCTTGCTTTCTTGTATGTGGTGCTGGGGTTTGAACTCATGTACTCGTGCATGCCAGGCAAGCGCCGTAACCGCTAAGCCACCACTCCAGCCCTCTGCTGTAATTCTTATCTTGGTTCCTTCGCACATGATGTGCCTTTCCCCTCACTTCCTCCCCACCGGCTGTCTTTCTCTTTAACATTAGTTTTCAGCTGTTAGACTATGAAGTGTTAAGATATGTTTTTGTTTTGACTTTTTTTTTTTTTAGGATTTTTATCATTCTGGATTCTTTGAGTTCTTTGAATTTTTGGTTTGGCATATATCATTATATTTATGGAGTTTTTGACAACTCTTAAAATATTTCTTCCAGAGAGCTGTACCACAGTCACCAATTACCTTTTCCAAGCCTGCACCAATCCAGACTCCTGCCTGCCTTTATTCTTCCTCCAGAGCCTCCAGTGGAGGCCATTGGAGCAGCTTGTGGGAGACTGCACCCCGCCCTGGTGTGGGGAGCCCTGGGCTGTTCTGGGCTGACACACCAGCCCGCGCCCGCCCTTTGGAGATTGATTGATTGTGATTTCTTCTTCTTACCACCTGTATCTGCTGGCACTTTCCACCCCTGCTCTGCCATGCATGATACAGCCAGTGAGCCCCATCTCCCCTTAGAAAATCTCCTCTCACTTTGGAATTCAGGAAATTTGTTGCCTTGTGACCTCAGATTGATGATGATTTTGAGAAATATTATGACAGCGGAGCAGCTTATGATGGGGTGACTTTTTTGGTTATTGTCTAGATTTTTAAGTGGACATGGATGCTCTGTGCTGGTTGTATTTCAAATTCAGCACCAACTTTTTTTTTTTTTAGAGAGAGGACAGTGAGAGAGAGAGAGAGAATCAATTTTTATTGAGTTTTTCACGTGGCTTTCTTTGCTCTGACACTTAGTTGCGTACATGGTGCTGGGGTTTGAACCCGTGTACTTGCACATGCTGGGCAAGCGCTGTAACCACCGAGCCACCGCTCCAGCCCCCACCACATGTGTTTTATTGCTTTCTCCCTGGCATTATCATGCTCCAAATCTCCTGGACACCTATTTCAAACGTTTTCATTTCTCCCCCTACAAGCTCATTTTCAAGTAATGAGTTTTCTTCCTATTTCACTGAGAAAATTAAAATAAACCTCCCACCAGTCCTACAATGACATCGATCCACCTGTGTCTATTCTGCCTTTGCTCCTGATCCTAGGAGCAATGACTCATGACAGCAGCAGAGAACAACACCCTTATTCGTCCAAGGTATCCCATCTTCTCTCACCTGCTTGAGAATTTCTCCCCCTGTCTTTAATCATCAACAATCCTTTTTTTTCTGGATAGTTCCCATCAACAAACATTTGTACATGTAAATTAATTTAATTTTTTCAACCAAAAATACCAAATAGTGCTTTCATGTCTCCCTTTGGTCACCGCCTCCTATTCTTCCCCCACTTGCAGCAGAATATCTCAGAAAGGTTGCCTACACTCACATTCTTCCCATTTTTCTCTTGAACTCAAGCCATTTGGTTCAACTCAACTCTCCAGTTCACCAGGACTGTTCCTGGGGAAATTACCAGGAGCCTGTTCATGGGTAAATCTGCGTTCGGTTCTCAGATGTGGCTTGATCCTACATCTCAGTTTGCTTCGAACATCCCCAGTTTATACTTGCCGTGCTTCCATGATTATTAAGAGTCTCCCCTTTGGTTTGAAAGTGTTACATATGGTGGTAAGTGAAGCATATCATCCTGTCTAGTCAGCACCCCCTCCTTAGTGCCTCTCCATTGCTGCACCCTCCAACGTAAGCACTTCCCCTCAGATACCTGCATGACTCACTTCCTCACCTGTCTTTGATTAAGTGGGGATGGATTGGTTCAGAGGTTAATTTACTTGGGTATAGGTTGGCTACTGTTGATGTTTGGCTATTTACCTACTTATTTCCCAGCCATGATTAGCTATTTACATAATGGATTTTATACCTGTATTGACAGTTGTAGCCCCACATTTATAACCTTTTTAGGACTGGCAGTAGACCAAGAAAAAAAAAGCATTTAAGCCACCAAATTAGATTTTGGTGAAAATGAATGCAAGCATAACTTAATACTCTGACAAACCCAGGGTAGACATTTTCATTCGGTCAACAACACTTAATTAACATACATCCTTCTATTAAGGACGATGAGATAAGACCATAGGTCCTAACCAAGGTACAATTTCTTAATCTGCCATCAGTGCTGCTAGATTATTGCCTTCTATTGTTTAGAAGGGAGCGACCTCTGCTCCCTTCTAAACCATTCCAGATAGAGTGTGTAACAGAATCCTAGAGCTGTGTATTTTTACATTCGTATAATGGTAATGTTGAACTTCATTGTCACGTGTAGAAATGGAGATGGTTCTAATAAGTTTTGGTTTTGGTTTTGGTTTTTAGTTTTTCTAATTCTTAAATTGTGTTTCTGTGGACTGCAAATTAGCATGAGAACTGCTGAAAATTCTTCTCGGTGCCAGCAGATGGCACCCTCCTTGTGCCTCTGCTCCTTCCAGGAGCGGCACTCTGGAGTCTGGGGAGCTTTGGTTAGGGGATCCTTTGCCTGAGTTTCCAGTTATCATAACAGGCGTCTGTTTGGTGTTTCCTGGCATGTACTCATCTTAGCATGGTTCTTTGTTGGTTGAGTTTGGTTTGCGGGGAGGTTTTGGTAGTTCATTTCTTCACACCTTCAGGTAAGTTCAGACTTTCTTAGCTCAGAAACGAAGCTACACATAGTGATGAAAATAAACATGGTCTTGAGTAACTCAACATGAATATTGCTGTTCTACTAATAGGGTGTTAATTAGTAAATAGCACTTAACTTTTTTACTGCCAACCTAAACAAACTGGCTTTGTTTCTGGCCGTGGGCCCTCTAACTGCATCTCAAAGTGCTTTACAAACATTAATTACATACTTCAGTGCACATCCAAGTACTAAGTATCATCAGACCTTTTTCCGAGATGTGGAAAACAGATTTCCTAAGCCAGTCCATGACTTACTTAAGGTCAGGACCAAACTAGGGCTGGGTGTAGAATTCTGTGCCCAGACTCCGTGCCCACTTCCACAGACCTCTCCAGCGAGCCTCCCTCTTGCTGCCAGACCACAGACATCTCCTCTGCCATCAGCTAAGGCCTCTGTGTGTTCTGGGATGGTACTGACTTCTTGACTCCCTCATCCTTATTGATACATTATAACCTGTCATCTTCCCATCTACTGATTTCTACCCTAAGACTGTGATCTTCCAGAGAGGGGTTTCCATCACCGGATGCACAGACTTAGCTTGGTAGAATGGACATTTCTCAATAGCTACTAAACTGTAAGCATCCTTTTCGTGGACTAATGTCCTCCCTGAAAAGTCAGGCTCATCTTCTTAAGACGGGTGCATGCCATGAAATGCCAAAGAGGTGTCTTTTGGGGAAATATGAACCAGAAACCCAGGCATCCGTTCCCCAAATCAAAGCTCCCTGGACTTCAGAGCGCCCTTCCTGGGAGGCACCTGGATTCTGGGCCTCAGGGCAAGGTAGGCTTGAATGTGGGAAATGTCCAGGCTCTGCAAAGAGTAAAGGGCTTCTTCTTTGAAACTCCTGTTCTCAGAATATCTTTGTGGTGCACAAAAGCCAGAGAATAAAATGCACAGGGCACCCAGAAGCAGTGAGCCCCCCATGCATTCCATAGTGGTGTCTATAGCAAACCATTCATGCTCTGCCCTTCTGGGGCGCAGCAGCTCAAGGCAGGCTGGGCCACCTTCCTGGAGAAGTGCGTGTAATCACCTCACATCCAGAGGCCATGTTAGCTGTCAGGATTGAGCCCCTCAGAGTGTTAGGCCCAGAATTTCTGTTTTTCTATTCACCCTGGATACACTCTTCAGGTGCAAACCTGGAGGCTGCAGCATGCCTGGGGCTTAAGCCTGACTTCGACAGGGGATGTCAGGCTCACCTGTCCAGCTCTGACAGGCACCTGACAGCAGGTTAATCACTCCACTGTGCTGAGTTAGTAGAATATTCCCAGAAGAGGTTTCGTACCAGGTGAATCCTCTGAGTCCAGGATGTGGCCAGCCATGTGTCTGTCATTCACACCTGGCTCCAGCAGGAAATTGCTGCCTAAGAATCCCTTCTACCTTTAGTTAATGGGAACATGGGGCATGTCAGGGGAACTTTGACCTCCTCCGAGGGCTACTTAACAGGGATAAGAGATTGATCTGACCCGAGAGCTGGGAGGCGCTCTTAGATTCCTTTCACCCGCTGTCTTTACTTTCTAAGGCACAGCAGAGCCCCATAAGTAATTAACCCTTCACAAGCTGAGTCACTGAACTTCAGCTCATATGGGAGGAGAGTTTAGCTGAAGCAGCCCATCTCTGTGTCATGCCTCATGGTTTCTGGAGCCTTTGGTGACACCCTGTGTGGATTTCCTGAATCATCAGCAACTTGCCGGTGGGTAGGACACTCTTAGGGTCTCTCAGCCTCTGCATGTCTGGCCTTGCTGGAGAGGTGTTGGCACAAGCTTCTCTGCGGACAGGGCCAGAACTGGCATTTACCATATGAGTGACTGAGAGGTACTAACTCGTGGTAGAGCCTGAGTGTTTGTATCCTCTTAAATGCATTTGTGAAAATCCTAACCCCCAAGAGACGGTGTCAGGGGCCTTTGGAAGGTGATTATGTCCTGAGAGTGGCTCCCTCATGAATGATATTAATGCTCTTTAGAGAGAGAAGACCTAGAGAGCTTCCTTGCCCTTTCCACCCTGTGAGGATGGGGCTAGGAGATGGCTGTTTATGACTGTGGAAGTGGGCCCTCACCAGACAGCATATCAAACAGCTTCCTGATCTCCAACCTCCAGGCTTTAGAGCTGTGAGTAATGTATTTCTGTTGTTTAAAAGCTACCCAGTCTGCTGGGCTTAGTGGCTCATGCCTGTAATCCCAGTGGCTGTGAAGGCGGAGGCAGGAGGATCACAAGTTCAAAGCCAGCCTCAGCAACTTAGCAAGACCCTGTCTCAAAATAAAAATAATGCTGGGGATGGTGCTTAGTATTAAACACCCCTGAATTGGGATAAAAACAAAAGCAAAAACAAAAACCCAGACTGCGGCCCAAACAGGCTAAGACAGTGGACTCTGGATACCAGTTTAAGGCCACATGCCTTCTTCACAGATGAGGAAAGGTTTTGATAACAATGTGCTACTTTTTGTTCCCCATAACTACTTTGGGAACTGGGAGTTCTATGAGGTCTATCCAGAGGGGCAGAATGTGCTCTAATGTGTTTGGGGCCAAAAGGAGGGAGGAAGGAAGAGAAAGAGAAGGGGGTGGGGAAGCTCCTAGAATTTAAGTTGCAGTGCTGAAATCCCCAGACTGCCAGCCTCAAGCTGGAAGCAGATGGAGATAAGGGCACGAGCAGGGTTAGGCCCTAGGATGTGCACTGCTGTATGGCTTATATGCATATTAATGTACAGTTGAATTTACTGCGTCCCACGATGCTTCATACAGGACTAAAATGTATTTTCAAAGACGCGCTGTCAAGAGAAGAAGGAAAGTGTCCAGAGGCCCCAAGCAAACAGGAGCGGAAATCCAGAGAGGATGCCCTAGGGACTTAGGACGGCTCACAGGACCCGAACTTCATCCCCATGGCCACACATAGGACAGGATATTTCCAAGGTGGAACATCATAAGGGAGACTCAAATAAATGACTCACAGGCTACACCATCAGAGAACATTTTGATCCCACAAAAACGAAGACAGCTTGGGCTCTCCAGTTTTGGCTCTAGGTGGAGGGGATAAAGGGAGGATGTGGAGGGGTCGCTCTTCTAAGAGCCTATAAGCAAAAGCTGCTTTCCTACAGTTGAGGGCCTGAATTCATAGCCTGGGTGGTTAAAGATCCTCAAGGCTCCCTAATGAATGATTAATGATTAAAGACCCTTCAGCTGGGTCTTGACCTGTGCTGGTGACTGCCCTGTTTTCTCCCTAGTCTGCCTTGGTTCCTGGAGGTAAGGAATCAGGAGTTCTCCCACCCTCTGCTCTCAGGACTGCAGATGGACCATTCACCCCGCTTCCTCCTGGAACTTGCGGATTGACCTCAGTGCAGCTGGCAGTGCCCAGCTGTGTGAGAGTGTCCACCCCCTGCCCACACATAGTTCAGGGTCTTGGAAATAGCCCCAGAATCAAGCCAGAGAATTTGTCCCCTGAAGGAATGGAAAATCTTTTTAATCAAGAGATAATTTGTCATCTTTGTGAACTAAAAACTCCCCAAATCAAAGTACATTCTAATGCTTGAAAATCATTAATTCTCCCCCAGGATGGTGCAGTTAAAAAAAAAAAGCTCAAGTTAAAAACAAAACCGAACCCTGACCTTTTTGTTGTTGTTACCAGGGATTGAACCCAGGGGTGCTAGACCACTGAGCCACATCCCCATCCCTTTTTATATTTTATTTTGAGACAGGGTCTGAGTTGCTTAGAGCCTCCCTAAGTTACTGAGGCTGGATTTGAATTTACAATCTTCCTGCCTCAGCCTCCCCATCCACTGGGATTACAGGCACGGGCCACTGCGCCCAACTATTTAGGTCTTCTTTAATGTCTTTCTATAAATAAAATAATCTCCACAGATATTTTCTATATCTGTTGTTGGATTTACTCCTACAGTCCTAGTATTTTTAAGTGTTATTTTAAATGTACCATGAGGATTTTTAAAGTTTTCTAATTTTCTACAGTACCAGAAATTAATTTTGAGGGTTTGAACATTTTTTCATAGCTTTGACTGTGAGCATGTTGTTTAAATATTTCCCTTTTAAAACCCACTGTCTAGCTAATTATCTCCTGTATAATTATAACTGGTATGACTGTATCTTACTGGTAAATTCCACCTCCTTTAGGGGAAACACAATACAATCACATCAGAATACAATGATCCAGATACCTGTGTACTCTCGGTTCTTCTGTCCTAATGACATTGTGGGAGCTAGAATAGCTTAGCAGGCCCAGTTACCTACCTCTGTTTGCCTACACCCAGGAAGACTGGCTCTGGGTTCAAGTGCATCTGCAGGAAAGGGAGAGAGCAACCAGTTATGGTACGGTCAGGAGTCCAGGAGTGTCCTGCAGTGAGTCACCTGCACGGAGTCATCTGCAGGGAGTGGACACTGAGTGTTAAGGCCCATGGGCTGCTCTCAAGAGGTGTGCAGTGTGTGCCTGCTCAGTGGTGCACCCCTGCGATCCCTGCAGCTGGGTTGCCTGAGGCCCCTCTAGATGCATGTATTTTTTTTTTAAAGAGAGAGAAAATCAATTTTATTTAAATTTCCAGGTGGCTTTCATTGCTCCCACCCCAGGACCAAATGGTGTTACTGGTGACTCTTATTGGTAAATGACTAGAGAGAAATTATCACCACTTACTCTACAGTTCCAATATTACTCAAATAACAAGATCAGACAAACACATCACAAGAAAATTACAGACTGGGCTGGAGCGGTGGCTCAGTGGTTGCGGCGCTTGCCTGGCATGCGCTGGTACGCAGGTTCAAGCCCCAGCACCACATACACAAAAAGTCTCGGAGCAATGAAAGCCACATGAAAAACTAAATAAAATTAATTCTCTCCTTCTCTCTCTCTCTCTCTCAAAAAAAGAAAAGAAAATTACAGACCAATATTCCTCATGAACATAGATGCAAAGATTCTCAACCAAATACCATCTAACCACACTTGGAAAGATATAAAAAAGATTATACTCATGACAGAATGAGATTTATTCTGGGAATAAAATGTTGGTTCCACATATGAAAATCAACGAAAGTAAAAGATTAGATCAATTATAAAAAATTTATATCCCTCCTGATACAGAAATAGCATTTAACAAAATCCAATTCCACTTTTTAATTTTAAAAAGCATGTAACAAACCAGGAAGAGAAAGAAACTTCCTCAACCTGATAAAGCGCATTCGCGATGGTTAATTTTACATGTCAACTTGATTGGATATTAAAGCGCCCAGATATTTGTTCAACTGTTCTCCATGTGATTGTGAGGGTGTTTCTGGATGAGACTAACATTTGAACTGATGGGTTAGGACCCCTTCAATAAGTTGAAGTCTTGAAGAGAACAAAAACACAGACCTTCTGTTTGGCTGCTTTTGTGGGTCCATTTGTCTCTGCTTGGCTTTGGACTGAACCGAAACGTGAGCTCTTCTTGGCTCTCCCTGCAGGCTTTCCGTTGGAAGCTACTCCATCAATTCTCCTGGATCTCAGCCCTTTAGACTTGAACTAGAATGACCATCAACTTTCCGGGTCTCCAGCTTTCTAAGAATACATCTTGAGACTTTTCAACCTCTAGAGTTGCATGAGCCAATTCCTCACAATGAATCTTTTTATATATTTATATGTCACTTGGTTTTGTGTCTCTGGAGAACTCTCATACAGCATCTATTGAAAGTCTACAGCCAGTATACAAACAAGACAAGAATATCTGCTCTCACCACTTCTGTTCAACTATTCCACATTGTGCTCTCTTTGCAGATGATGTAATCATGAGCTTAAGAGGGAGGTGCTGAGTTGGGTCATTGGCCATCCTGCAGCCTCACCAGCTTCTGCTAAGGAGCAACTTGTCCACAACAAGTTGGCATCCTCTTATTCCCCAGCTACATCTACTACTGAGGTGAGTCCACCAATGGTTAGAGGACAAAGCCTCTTTGGGTCTGCTGATCATCTCACCCAAATCCCTGTTCCACACTGGGGACATATGCCATGTGAAACTCAGGTCCACCCACTTAGATGCCTCCCTCAGCCACGAATTCAGCACCTCCAAGCTGCTAGGTGGGCAGTGAGCCTTTTTCTATGAAGCTTTCAACTTTCCAGGTAGCACCCAGGGTACTAGGCCCCGGCTTTTCCCAAAAGAGAGCTAATTAAGGCGGATGGTAGAAGGAAGGTTGTGAAGAGCCTGAAGAGACGGGATGTGGAGCAGTGATTTACAGTGGATCAGTGTTGTATGTGGACATTCCCATTATTGGCAAGGGTTAAGAAGAACATCACTCATGGAAGAAAGAATCACAGAAAAAAATCCCAGTGTGGCAAGAGAGCTCCAAGAGCACACAGACTGTGGGTAGGCCTGAGCAGCAGAGTCCCTGCCAGGTGTGGGGCCTGGGCCTGCTGAGCAGCATGAAGCCTTTGCTAAGGGTTACAAATGGATCGCAGGGGACTGTCATTCTGATCCTGCAATGAGAAGTGGGCACTTGAAAGACTGTGCACCAAGAGAACAGGTACCAACATGTCCTGGGGGTTGGAGAAGGAGATGTAGTAGTTTCAAAGAGATTCAATTCCGGGGTTGGGGATTTAGCTCAGTGGCAGAGCGCTTGCCTAGCATGTGCAAGGCCCTGAGTTCAGACCTTAGCCCTGAAAAAAAAAGAGACTCAATTCCAGAGAGAATTAGCATGATTTCTGAAGGAAATTTTCCAACATGTCATCTATTCATAATGATTAACAGAAAAATTTTTGAAACCTCCATCAATCAACTGCAGTAGGGGTAGAAAGCTCATTTCAAAAGCTGGCAAGGCCATATCTGTGTGCCAGGACATTGTGAAGCCCAACTAGAATCAGTTTCAATCTATAGGATGTCTCGAGGAACCCCTTATCTGCACTGTCAGTTCATCCAGGATGTCTCATACTTGTGGACCCTTCCATAAAAATCATTTACTGTTCGTGCAAATAAAGGTGTTCTTATTTCTTTTATATGTGTATATTTATAAATCAGAAAAATGCCTTACATCATCCATCCTAACTTTGATTCCGAAAAGACAAACGCCTCAACCCTGTTAGATTTTAATTATTTTTTACTGGCACATCATAATTATGTATAATAGTGGGATTCATCGTGATGCATTCGGACATGCACAAAACATGATGTGGTCAGTTTCATTCCCCAGTACCTCGCCCTTGACTTTCCCTCCCTACCATCCTCCCCCTTGCTCTAGTCTACTGGTTGCCCATCTGATTTCATGAGCTCCTCCCACATACTTCCCTCCTTTTTTCCCCTCTCATTTTCACATATGAAAGAGAGCATATGACTCTTGAGTTTCTGAGTCTGGCTTGTTTCATTTAACGTAACGTTCTCGAGTTTCATCTATTTCTCTGCAAATGAAATAATTTAGTTTCTCTTTATTTCTTTCCATTGTATATATGTACACCACATTTTCTTTATCCTTTCATCTGTTGAAGGACACCTAGGCTGGTTCCAGAATCAATTCCCTGTTGTTATGAATGATGGAGTGACTGGGTCCACTCTCCCAAGGCTTACCTGAGACAGGATAGGAACAAGTAAGTGTAAGATGGGTGCTCCAGGTGGTGAGCACCATCAAGTTCAAAGACAATGAGCTGAGTCCTTTCCAAACGTATAAAAAGTGAAAAAATGTCCTTCCCACCCTCTAGGTCATTGGGAAAATGACCACTTGCCCTCTGAGGTCATTCAGTCTTGAGCTGCAAATTCTTATGATGTTTAAACAGGTACCCTGAGCAGAAAGAAGCACAAAGATTATAGGTTTCTTTGGATATAATGAGAAGAGTACTAATAGACTTCCATGTCACAAAACCTGAGCCCTAATTCCAACTGCCCCACTCTGATTATGTGGCAGTAAGTTCCTTAACCCCTCAATACCATTTTATTTTTCTCTGAAATCTGTGTGCTGATATTTGCAAAGATTAAGGAAGACCCAAGGCCTATTCAAGAAGGTGGTCCACAAACAGCATTTAATAAATGTCTGTTCTTATTCCTTCTTTCATGGAAGAAAGAGACGATACAAGCCCCTGTAGGGCCAAGGTAGACTCAGCTCCATCTGCCTGGAGAAAACATACAATTTCTCTTTCTTCCTCTCTGCCATCTCAGCCTTTCTTGGCCACCTCCTGAATCAGGCAGGAACTCCTTAGATGGCTTAGCTGTGCTGCCCCTCCAGCCTCAGCCACCCTCCAGTGGAAAGAGGGCCATACATCTTACCTCCACAGAAACTGTCATGGCCTGGAACACAGCTTGCCTTCTGTGGGTCTGGGCCTCTCCCCTCCCAGCCTGACGTCAAGCCTGCCCTCCCTGGGGCTCTGTGTAGACTGAGTGGAGTTTCCTCAGTGAGTCCCCACCCAGGGTTTTCAATGGCCATGGTATGGGGAGCAAGACAGCGGATGTATCCGTGGCACCAGCTGTGTCTGATGATGTGGCCCAGGAACCCTTGGGTCACCAAGCCAGTGCTGAGTTGGCGGGAGTTCCTACAATCACAGAGGCCAGGCGTCCAAGTGGCATAAAGAGGACCATTGTCCTGGTAGCATAAGAGATGATGAGATGGCAGTAAGACTGCATGTCATTACCCGATCTCAGTTGACTTTGTGCCCAAGCAGTGAAATATAGGCAATTCATGGAATTCCTTTGTGTTTTTTTTTCACAATAATTACACAACACAAACCATATAAGCTTGGTACTGGTGGTATTTGCAAATGCATTACTGACAGACCAAATCTCATATTAACATTTTTTCCTCTGCATTGAAAAACCATCACCAAGATGTCTATTCATCTCTTTCTTTTGCCAAGAACTTATATCTGTTTTGGCTCACACATCACAAATTAAAATATAGTCAAGACTGACTTGTGAATTCAGTTGGAAACTACCTCAATTCTTTATTTCCCCTTGAGAAACATGAACATTTTATTACCATCTTTATACTAATAACAGTGTTTATTTGATGTAAAAATACTTATACTAGCCACATAAAAATAAATGCTAGACTTTAATATCTCAAAAAGAAAAGATGGGATAGTTTTATCTAAACAAGAATGTTAAATCTTGAACTGATAAAGAAATAAATGTTCTAACATGAAAAGCATTTTATTATTATTTTACTATGCAACAGTGAATACACCAGATTATGTTTTCTCAAATGACAAGTAAAAGATAGGAGAACATTTCTCTTTGATTCTCCCAGGTACCTCCACATCTTCTGTCTTTTGGAGAATTCCATTTCTTACGTCCGTGATGCTCTCCAGGAGGAGACTAATGATGCTCAGGTAAAGAAGATTTTGCTAAGTTTTTCTATCATGGATCCTTGCTCAAGTGTTCACCTTTTCCTTCTAAAGTGGTGTTCAGCACTTGATCTTGTTTCTTCATTACAGTGTGCAGAAGCTGGTCAATGGGGAGGTTTGGGGTGTTCGTAGGGAATGTCCGTAGAAGGGCGGTAGCATACAATCATCCTGCCATCACATGACCAAGTGAGTTCTGCTTTGCAATTATAGTCATCTGGAAGAGACGAATATGTAGATTTATGATAAACAAAAGATAAAGCTGTTTTGAACTGGAAATAAATACTTCAAGATCGTTCTCTTCGATATCACCCATTTTAATGCTGCCACCGCCATGGTGTTGTAAGATGATTATCAGGTCTATGATAAAAGATATTTGAAGAGAAACTGCCTTTACAGTCAGCTTCTGGGCATACCAATTTTTATTCCTGGAGGAGTCCCTAGTGCTGCAATGTCAATAAGCTCCAGCCAGACATCCATCAGGTCACTGAGGGGCACTACAGGAAGCAGGCAAACATACGCCAGCCCTGCTACAGGACAGTCTGGCCCGCTCAGTTCCTAACAACGGGGCCAGCACTACAGGTGTCTTGTATCTGATTTGAGCTGACTCATCAGATCCAGGGGACATCCCTTCACCTTGTCTATAATCAGTACCTTCTCTATTTCCAAGTCATTACGCTCCCTCCAATTTCCCTACTCACCCACTAGCTGTTACCCCAGCAGAGTACCTATTATCCATGTTAGCAAGATAGATAATGGGAGTGGGCATCTAGAAACTACTTCCTCTTCTCATTCCCCACAGGAAGACTTACATACCTGCCTGTCCCTCCCCATCCTTGCCTCTATCTCTCCAGACTCGAGAACCAGCTGTTTGGACTTGGGCTCAAAGCCAAACCTTCCCCCACATTCCTGGTTGGGGTTTTCCCTGTGTTTCTTAGTCTACCAGTCAGCCCCTCTGTCCTATATCTCCAAATTGCTCTTCTCTACTGGCTCTTTCACTCCATCTATGAGAGAGACAGAGACAGAAGAATACAAGACTGAACCGTCTAGCTTCACAGCTTCATTCCCAGCTGTCTCTTCTGGGTGCCAAGCTTTGGGAAGCAGGTGTACAGGAGCCCTCTCCACTTTCACCCCTCCTACTTCCTCCTCTGCATTCAAGCTCCTGCATGGTGCTATACTGAATCTACTCAGGAGAAAGTTCCGAGGCTTCTCGAAAGGCTAAAGCAAGGAGCTCTATAGTCTATAGACTTCATCATTTTTTTTTTTTTGCTATCTTTTTTCTCTTTCCTTTTTTTTTTAAATTAGATTAATATGGAGTTACAACTGAAGGGGAAACATTGTCAAATAATCAAGAACAAATGTATATATACATAGTTATCCAAGACTAATGCCATGTCATGGATGCCTAGCTTGGGTTCTCCATGTTTCTGTTTCCGCTAGAAGAACCCCTGAGTTAAATGGATATCTCGTGGACGTCAGAGATCTCCTTCTGAGATGATGCCCCCATATTCCCACCTTCCAGTCTCCTAGATATCCTTCCTAATTCCTCCCCCATCCTGTCCCCCACCCTATGCCACCTGGTATCCTAGGCAATCATCGCCCTGTTTGCGTAAAATTCATACAATTTGAGGTTATTATTAGCTTAGCCATCTAACATACTGCTTCCGGATGTATTCTAGCTTCCACAAATGAGAGAAACCATTCGGCCCTTAAGTCTCTGAGATTGGGATACTTAGCATAATTCTTTCCATCTCCATCCATTTGATTTCAAAAGCCATAATATCATCTTCTCTAATGGCCGAGAAGTATTCCATTGTATATATGTACCAAAGTTTTTGTATCCATTCATCAAGTGAGGGGCACCTGGGTTGGTTCCATAGTCTAGCTATAGTAAATTGAGCTGCTATAAACCTTGATGAAGCCACATCACTATAATATGCTGATTCTAACTCTTTTGGGAAAATACCCAGGAGTGGGATAGCTGGATCATAAGGTGGTTCCAGCCCTAATTTTTTGAGGATTCTCCACACTGTTTTCCAGAGTGGCTGAACCAGTTTACAGTCCCACCAGCAGTGTGACAGCGTTCCTCTTTTCCCACAGCCCTTCCAGCATCTGTTGTTCCTGTTTTTCATTTTTGCCACTTTTACAGGAGTGAGGTGGTATCTCATTGAAGTTTTGATTTGCATTTCCCTTATAGCTAATGATGTGGAGCATTTTCTCATATATTTATGGGCTTTCTGGACTTCCTCTGGTGAGAAGTTTCTTTTTAGATCCATAGCCCATTTATTGATTGGATTATTTGTGGTTTTGTTGTTTGACTTTTTTAGTTCTTTGTATATTCTGGATATTAGCCCTCTGTCCGAGGTGTAGCAGGCAAAGGTTTTCTCCCATTCTGTAGGTTCTCTCTTGATGCTCTTGACTAAATCTTTAGCTGTTCAAAAACTTACTAAATTGCATCCCATTCATTTATTCTTGACTTTACTGCTTGAGTCATGGGAGTTTTGTTAAGGAAGGTGCCCCTAACTCCTATGTCCTGTAGTGTTGACCCTACTTTTTCTAGTAAATTTAAAGCTGTTGGCTTAATATCCAGATCTTTGACCCATTTTAATTTAATTTTTGTGCAGGGTGAAAGGTAAGGATCCAACTTCTGTTGTCTACATATGGCTGTCCAGTTTGTCCAACACCATTTGTTGAACAGGCTATCTTTCTTCCACACTATGCTTTTGCCTCCTTTATCAAATATCAAATAGTTAAAGATATGGGGGTTTGTCTCAGAATCTTCTATTCTATTCTATTATTTTTTTAAAAAATTCATTCAACATAGTCTTACATATTTGAGGGAATTGTTGTTACACATTCTATAGTCTTCATCTTACTCTGATCTTTTTCTTTTGAGTCGGATGCATGGATCACTCATGTATTTAAAATTTCTTTTCCATTGTTTCCAAGACAACACCCCTCTTCTGCTTCTAATTGCTCCTCTCAAGATTCCCCCGGTGCACACTGCTCTTCCCTCTGTCACCATTGTGATCTGTCTTTCATGGTTTTCCTACCATGTTGTGCTGAGGACATTTAAACAAATGGAACCAGCTCTGACCTTTCCCTGGCACTTCTTTATATTAGTATATGAACTGCTTGACAGGCTTCTGCACTCAGAGTGTCGAAGACTGAGCACATCTTTCTTCTTTCTCATTACCATACCTGCCCCTCCTCCTGTGTTCCCAATCTTAGAATACACCCACCATATTAGTTCCCAAGTCATAAAACTCAACTGTTCAGACTCCATTCCTGCATTCCCCATGTTCGAAAATATCATTTAGTGCTCTTAATTTCATGTCCCAAATATTTCTGGAATTTGTCCTTTTCTGTCACTATCTCCTTTCACTTCTGACAATAATTTTTAAATTTATTACATTCCATTTGAATCATGTTCAAATTCTCCTGCCCTATAGGGCCCAGAACAGTCTCTACAAAGTAAAAACTTACTGTTTCACTTCTTTGTACAACAAGGGCAAATAAATTAAAGGGTTAAAATACCTATCTGAATTCTGCTTCTGGGAAGATAGTCTAGATGTAATTTTCCTTATTTCTCCTAACTGCAGGTAAACACCTTGACCATTATGTGTGAAGCATATGCAAGAAGACTTAAAGCTAGCGAGGAGAAGGCAAACCAGGTAGGGTCCTGGGACACAAAGCGCTTGTCATAGCAGTGTCAGAGAAAGCCAGTGACGCAGAAGATTTAGCAAGATTCAGTTTCAAAATATAATGTAAAGGGGTTGGGGGTTTAGCTCAGTGGCAGAGCGCTTGCCTAGCACACGCAAGGCCCTGAGTTCAGTCCTCAGCCCTGAAAAAAAATGTAAAAGGGATAGGTTGTAGCTGGACATCACTCATTTGATTTTCAAGAACCAAGAAGATCTCAAACTAAATTTTAAAAAATCAATAAATACCAAGATCAAGAGATCAGAAATGTTAGAGTTTTCAAAGCATCTATGAGGGGTCTGGGGATAGAGATCAGTGATAAAGCATTTGCTTAGCATGAGAGAGAGAGTATGTGGGGGAGAGGGACACTCCCATCCCCCAAAAAACACTATAGAAAGAAGGCCATTAAAAAAAAACTATAGATAGGTCAAAATGGAATTCTAAAAAGTGTTTCAAGTAACTCAAAAGGAGGCAAGAAAATGAAAACAGAGACCAAACTGAAAACACAGAGTAAAATGGCAAACTTAAGCCTTACCGTAAGATCAGTCACGTTATAAGGTTTAAATGCACTAATTAAAAATGAGAGATTTTCAGAGTTGATTTTACAATATAAATAATGTCAAGAGGAAACTTATTTCAAATATGACAACATAGGTAGGTAGATTGTAGAAGAATGGGAAAAGATAAATCTTGTAAACAGTAAAATAAAAATAAGCAAACATGGTTCTATTAATATCAGATAAAATGGACACTAAAGCAAACAAACGTACCAGAGACAGACAGGAAATTCCATAATGATAAATGGGTAAGTCTACCAAGAAGACCTAGCAATCCTAAACATGTTTCCACCAAGCAACAGAGATATGGAACATGCAAAGCAAAAACAGCTAAAAGGGGAAATAGACAGATCCATATTATAGCTGGATAATTCAACACCACACCCCTCAAACTTTCATAAAGCTCGACAGCAAAGCAGTATGAATGTAGACGACCTCAACAAAGCCATCAGTGCAAAGACTCTAAATGTCAGGCATAATGGCATGTGCCTGTAATCCCAGCTCCTCAGGAGGCTGAGGCAGGAAGCCAGCAAGTTTTTTCCTTTTTTTTTTTTTTTAGAGCATTTTAATTATACATAATATTATTTGAGTTAATTTTGACAAAATCATACATGCAAGGAATATGATTTCAATCCCAATTCCCACCCCCTTTTCTTCCCCTCCTCCCTCCCCCTGTTCTCTCTCCTCTATTCTACTGATCTTCCTTTCACTCCTTTATTTCTTTCTTTTTCATTGTGTTTTGGTTTGAATGTGAGGCATTCAATGCAGGAGAGTTGGGGAGAAATTATTGGGTTATAAGAACCTTAACCCAATTCCTTACAAGGGGATTAGCTGGCTACTAAGCTCAGGTAGGGTGTGGCTGGAGAAGGTGGGTCATGGGGGCGTGCCTTTGGGGTATATGGAGTCTCTCTCTGCTGCCTGAAGCTGGGCCCGCTTCCCTTTGCCACACTCTTCCACCATGCTGCTCAGCCTCACCTTGAGCTTGAGCCAGTCTTCTATGGGCCAAGACCTTGGAAACCATTTAGTCCCCAAATAAACTTTTCCTCCTAAAATAATTATTGTCAGGTCTTTTAGTCCCAGCAATGTCAAGCTAACTAAAACACTTTGGTACTTTCTACATATAAATAAAGGTGTTATTCCCTTTGATACATTTATATATGTATATAACACGATTTTGTTAAATTCATTCCATAGTTCTTCCCTTTCTTCTTTCCTTCCTCCCTCTCATTCTCCTCCTTCTCTTCTGCCATTCTTCCCTATATCTTTATGATATCCTGTCCCCTCCCCCACTGCCCTTTTTTCTCTTAATTTGCTAAAGGTTCCACATATGAGAGAAAACATTCAACCCTTGATTTTTTTTTTTTTTTTTTTGGAGTCTGGCTTATTTCTCTTAGCATCATGTTCTCCATTTCCATCCATTTACCATCATTTCATTCTTCTTTGTGGCTGAGTAAAACTCCATTGTGTGTAGACATACACCACCTTTTCTTAATCCATTAATCTATAGATGGGCATCTGGGTTGATTCCATAATTTGGATATTATGAATTATGCTTCTACAGGCATTGACATGGCTGCATTCTGTATGCTGATTCTAGTTCTTTTGGATACAGAGGAGTAGGATAGCTGGGTCGTATGATGTTTCCATTCCTGGTTTTGTAAGGAATCTCCACACTGCTTTCCAGAGTGGTTGTACTAATTTGCAGTCCCACCAGCAACATGTCAGGGTACATGCTCCCCATATCCTCATCAGCAATTATTATTATTTGTATTCTTGATAATTGCCATTTTGATTGGAGTGAGATAAAATCTTAGTACAGTTTGATTTACATTTCCCTTATTGCTAGAGATGTTGAACAATTTTTTTTTGTATATTGACCATTTTTTCTTCTTTTAAGGAATTTTTATTTAGTTGTTTTGCTCATTTGTTGATTGGGTTATTTGGGGTTTTTGGCATTGAATGTATTGAGTTATTTATATATTCTAGATATTAATCCCATGTCAGAGTAGTAGCCAGCAAATATTTTATTTCCATTCTAAAGTTCTCTCTTGTTTAGTAATATATTTTATTAAGGAACTGAGTTACTGTACAATCATAAATGCACTTAAAGTAATAATATGATATGCATATACACTTATACCAGAATTACCACCTAGATCCCTCCCCTTCCCCTCCCCTACCTACTCTATCCCCCCACTAAATATCTATGATTGCCCTAGATTATGTTACTATGCCTTTTTTGGGTCTAATACATGAGAAGGGGATGTAAAGATGACAAATAAGTACTTGGAAAGATATTCAGCTATTGGGAAATTCAAACTAAAACCACAATGAACTATCACTATAAACACCCATTCAAGTGGCTAAAATAAGAAATGATGACATCACCAAATGGTGGCAAGGATATGGAGAAACCAGATCACTCCTACATCACTGATGAGAATGGAAAATGGTATAGCAACTCTGGAAAAATATTTGACAGTTTCTTAAAAAATTAAACATGAACTTCATATGACCCAGCAATTGTACCTGGGTATTCATCTCAGTATCTTAGGTTCACACGAAAACTGGTATAAAAATATTTATATTAGTTTTTCTCATAATAGCCCCAAACTAGAAATAATTCATGCCCTTTTCAAGGGTTGTTGATTAAACCAGCGTAATGTAACCTTTCCACTGAATACTACTCAGCAATGAAAAATAATTATTAATATAGACACATGCACAAACCTGGATGAATTCAGAGAATTTTGCTGAGTAGAAAAAAAATCCTTAACGGTTACCTGCAATGCGACCCCCATTTATCTGAATCTTGAAATGACACAATTACAGAAATGGAGATTAGATTTGGAGTTGTCAAGGACTTAAGGAGGGTGGTATAGTGGCAAGCAGGTGTGGCTATAAAGGACAATGTGAGGGATCTCTGTGTGACAAATGTTCTGTACCTTGTCTGTATCCATGACAATACCATGGTCATGAAATTGTGCTATGTAGTTTGGCACGGTGCTACCATTGGTAAAACTAGGAAAACGTACA
>PVKS010031487.1:0-14014 GCA_004027875.1 Aplodontia rufa | reverse complement strand
ATTATTAATATGTTATATATAACATTAATATGTGCATATTTTTATTAATCTAAACACTTGATTTGTGTAATTTAGAGTTAAATTATGAAGCACAGTTTTAATGAAAAAAAGAAAAATGGACAGGCATGCAGATGGATTTAGTTACCTTTTATAAATGCTGAATTGGCTTCTTGAATTAAAATAATCATGTGTTTCTTGAAAAGGTATTTACATTGACAGTTTATAAATGCTAACTAAATTCTTTCCAGACCCAGAACCCATGCCCAGAGACTAGAGGCATTTAAATTTTAGAAAGGTGAAGTTTAAGATTAATTAATCATTTGAAGGTTTTTTTTTTTGGTTACATTCTTTATAATGTCTTGGTAAGTGCTAAAGTCTTACCAAAGAAGTCAATGTCTTTTTGCAGAGAGTGTTTGTGTTTTCAGATCTGTTATTCAAAAGCTATGCTTTTGGTAAATTTGTATTTTGTGTCTTTCTGAGATTCCTTACCACTGTTTTATGTACAAGTTGATTTTGGTCTTCAAGTTTTCAAGTATATTCATGTAATTTGGATTAGCAGCATTGTTCAGAACCACATGTCATTTTCAAAGGCATCTTTGTATGAAAACCTTCTGGTGAATGTTTACACTGCATCCGTTTCCTTTTAAGCATTTACTTTAATTTGACCTTTCTGATTTGAAGTTCTGTTTGACATACACTTTCTTTTTCTTCAATTCTGTTAGCACCCTCCAGTGTATGGTACTTTAGAAGTGGGTTATTGTTGCCAGTACTTTTAATGCATCTCTATAGGAGGCAGTAAAGCAAAGTGGAGAGACCATAGATTCTTCAGTAAGACTGGTTGTTATGAACCCCTACCCAGTCGTTTTGTGTCTGTTTAGTTTCCTTTACAATAAAATAAAGATAACAATACCTATTTCATGGAGGTGTTAGGAAAATCAAATGGGATTATGTGTGCAAAGTTTCTGGTATGGTGCTTGATGCTCAGATGAACCAAGTGAAAAGTAGCTAATACCTAAATGCTGATGCTCTTTGGTTTTATAATGTTGGAGCCAATCTTCCTCTTGAACATCCACATTCAAATATTCTTATTACTTTAATATTCTTATATTATTAGTAATATTCTTATTACATTAGTATCAGTTCTAAAATTAATTGCAAAATATATATTATAAGCAAATAAAAATAACTGTTAAATGGTGCTTAAATAATTACATCTCAGTGGCAATTTTTCTACGTATAGTCACAAAATAGGACTGTGTGCATCTGCTGGAAGCATCCACGGAATCTGGTTTATAAGAATGGGTGTGCACTGCAGAATGGATTTTATATTTTAAAGGGTCGAATAAAAAGACCGCATGCTCTGCAGATGAAGTGAGGCTCTTTAAAAAGAACAGCCACTGCTTGTCTTGGTTTTCAGACCTCCTTTTTGAAGGGACTCTGCCTGGATTGGATGCCCAGACTTGGAAGTTCCCTGAACCAGGAGAACCATGTGTGAAATACATCAAAGGAGTAAAGCTTCCCCAAAACCAAACTTCATTGTTTTTCTTGGAGGTGGGGAGAGCTGCTGTTCAGAAAAAATTCCAAGGTTCCTGTGATTTGTTATGAATTGAAGGTCGTTCCCTGGACCGGATCGTCGGAAGCACTGAATCTGGCGCTCCAGTTGACGTGGAAGCAGATGTTCGCTGGCAGTCATGCAGCAGGGGAAAGAAAACCCAGGAGAAAAACCCACTTGGCTTGCTTGGCTGCATTTCATTTCACCTCGCACCAGGCTGTCTTTTCCAGATCTTCCACTAGAGAGCGCGCGGCCACCAGCTGTGCCCACGCTCTGCGCTCCAACTAGGCAGCGCCTCCTTTGCCCTTAGTGCTCCCAAGTGGGGCCTAACAGGCAGTTCCCGCCACCACAGACCCAGGAGGATTTGCGTCCACCCTGGGGTTCAGGGATCTCTTCAGAAGTGATCCTCTGACTCCTTGGAGAGGTGGAGACCCTGAGAGCCCAGCACTTCAGGACCCAGGACTTCAAAACTCCCATAAGGGTTTTTCATTTTCTATCCTCTGTGTCCCTTCTTTAAAAAGGGTGCTGCTCAACATGTCTCCTAAAGTGAAGGAAATAAAGTAAAAAATCAGCGAATGGGATGCCATAAAGCTAAAAAGCTTTTGTACTGCCAAGGAAACAATCAAAAGAGTCAAGAGGTTTCCTACAGAAATGGAGAGAATCATGGGCTATGATTCCTCTGACAGGGGTCTCATATCCAGAATCTACAAAGTCCTCAAAAACCTCAACTACAAAAACACAAACAACCCAATTAATAAATGGGCCAAAGAGCTAAATAGAAACTTCTCAACAGAGGACATGGATCAAGCCAATGAATACATGAGAAAGTGCTCTAAATCTCTAGTAATCAGAGAAATGCAAATGAAAACTACATTAAGATATCACCTCACACCAGTCAGAATGGTAAAAATGAAGAAAATAAACAATAATAGATGCTGGAGGGGCTGTAGAGAGATAGGCACACTAGCACACTGTTGGTGGAGCTGCAGACTGGTACAGCCCCTCTGGAAAGCAGTGTGGAGAATCCTCAAAAAACTAGGCATGAGCCCACCATACGATCCTGCTATTCCACTCCTGGGTATTTTTCCAGGGGATTTAGAATCAGCACATTACAGCAACACAGCAAAATCTATGTTCATAGCAGCTTAATTTACAATAGCTAAATTATGGAACCAACCCAGATGTCCCTCAGTGGATGAATGGATCCAAAAGCTGTGCTACATATATACCATGGAATTTTATATAGCAATTAGAAACAATGATATTGCAGCCTTTGAAGGTAAATGGATGGCTATGGAAGAAATTATGCTGAGAGAAATCAGCATAACCCAGAGAACCAAGAGTCAAATGTCTCCACTCATCTGTGGAGGCTGGAACTTAGACCCTGGCCATTGAGAAAGGTGGTCTATTATCATGTGTTAAATGCAGATAAGGTGTAATGTTATACAGCCAATACTTTTTTAGAGATATTGTGGGAAGGGGAAGGGAGTGATAAGGGTGGGTAATTGGGGGGCACTCTTGGGGGTAAATCTAATCTCCAGAATCTATATACATTTTATTTTATTTTGTTAAAAACTTGTATGGTTGTTCAAAAAATAAATTTCTCAATAAAAAATTTTTAAAAAGGCTGTTGCAGGGATGGATTATCATGGATCCAAGGTTCTGAGGAAATTTCCTGAACCATAGTTGTCAAATCCTGCCAAGTGCATGGTCCTCATGAAAGCAATAGTCTGGAGCATTGGAAATGAGAACCCCAGAAAATCTAGAACACTTGATTTCTCTGATCTGGGAAAGCTCTGTCACAGAGTCCGGGGTTTTCCTGCCCCTGCATCACTGTGCACACATTGTATGGGTAGGGAGGTCACTGGTCTAAGAATTTTAACAGCTGCTGGTGCAGCCACCCCCCGAAGTGCTCTGTAACCCCCAAGCTCAGCATATGGCTGAGGGGTCTGGTCCCCCTAACCTGAGCCTGCCCATGCTGTTTGCTCGGCCCCATTCTGTTTCCTTCTAACTTTGAGCAGCCTGCCCTGTATGAATTACTTCTGACTTTTTTGAAACAGTTGCTAAGAATAACCAGGGACTGTATTCCCAGTGCACTTTTAAAGCCTTAAGATGCACTTCTATACAAGTGAGGCCATTTGAAACTCGGCCAGGCCCAGGGCACAGTGGGAAATTATGACACTCATCCTTCCCGCTTCACAGATGAGAACAATAAAGCTCAGCGAGAAAGTGCTGAAATTGGAACTTGAATTCATACCATGTGATTCAGTAGGGATTGCTGACATTTTGTCCAGGTCTTTGTATCAGTGGAAATCTGGGTTCGACTTTAGGAAAAAAAAAAACCAAAACAAAAACAAAACCCCACAAACACGGAGTCCCTGATCTCCAAATGCACGGTTGTGTGTTATCGGGAGACTGTAACACTCCTTCCAGATAGTATTCATAAAATGGAAGTGATGATTGTTTTCAGGATGAGGCAAAGAACGGGACAAACCTGGGGGTGGATTCTCACTACATAGTTCTATAGAACAAAAGCATCCAGAAATAGATGAATCAGTTTTTTAAACACAAGAGCACTTATATACTATTGTATGAAAGCAGGCAATTTCCAGTCCAATTAATAGCTACTGTGAAGGCTTTTAGGAGGTGCTCAGCTTTATTATGGATTTAAAAATCGTATGTGGCTTTGAGAGCTCATTGTTCAGGAGTTTGGCTTCGGTTCGACGCAAAGGATGCAATTATCATTTTGGTCACACGATGGCGCAGTGACTTAAGTTTCTCTCTGGTCCTCAGTCTCAGGACAGGAGCTCAACTCCTGTGAGTGAGCAGAAAAGGAGCTATGAAGAGTTTACTTAATGTGTACTAGATGTTTGTGAAAACTCTTGATATTAGTGCTGGGAGGAAGTGAGGAGAGGGAATGCTAGATTCTGAAGGCATAGGAGGGGGTTCTTCAGAAGAAGCACTGGGTGGCCAAAGTCAATTCCACCCCTGAGGCCCCATTTGTTGGCAGAGTCTAAGAGAGCTCTGTTCTTCCAAGCTCACCTTGGGAACAGCAAAACTATTGCCTTTCTCCCCCTCTCTAACTGCATTTTCTTTTATAGATTGTCAGTCCCCGTTCTTTCACTATTTCTTAAAGGATTCATTTAATTTTGGGGGAAATAATGTCTAAAGGGACAACAATCCATTTCTGAATCCCCAATTTCTGCAAGATTAGCAGACATAGGTTGAATATCAGCATTTCCAAGCACATCCTGAGGCATAGGAAGGCCTTTAATTTTTTTCATGAAAGTAATTAATTCTCACTTTCTCAAATTGTAGATCATAGACTTGTGTGGTATGTGTACCTATAAGTGTTTGTAAGATCTGCACACAGATCACACACCACATGGGGAGCCACGGCAGCGCACGTTAGAACACACTGCACATATTTACCTTCTTTGTTTGATATGATTTTGTCTTGACATGTGTGTCATCTTTGAAATTAGTCTTTATGGACATTCATGGCACTCCCACTGGGTGCCAGGAAAATGAAGGTGAGACAGTCATGCTTATTTTGAGATAAAGTCAAATCCTCGGGAATCTACTCTCTTGTCAGGGGGAAGCAGCACTACACAATCGAACATGAACCTGCGCTCTTGGATCTGTGTGACCCCCTCAGGTCTTCACTGGGTGTATGGATGGTGGCAGCACCCACAGCAGGATCTTGTGTCAGGATGGAGTGAATGAGCACAGGGGATTTTCACAGCACACACAGAAAGAACTCGACAAATAAATAGCATTACTATTGTCCCTTTCTCTTTGTCAACTAAAGAATGCTTTGTACAAATGACTTCTTAATAATACCTATCTTGTCCTTATAGATCAGCTACTGTGGGGAATTAAAGGTGAGATAGACACAGTCCTGAAGAGCTGGGGACACAGGTCATCATGTCCCCAGGAAGAGTAGATGACTCTGTAAAGAACCTGAGGTAAACACATCACTCTGGTCAAATTGGTGTGGGATGAAGATGGAGGAGATCGCACTGTGACCTGCAGCCCTGCCTGACTTGGGGGAACCATCCTCCCTGGGTTAGAGGTGCTGTTTTTCACAAACTGCAATCCCTGGAAGAGAGTCTGACCCTGAGAGGCACAGAAGGACCCCTGTCCTGTAGGGGATTCTGGAGCATAGAAAACCACTTCTACATCCACCCTAAGCTGGAGGGCCTCTGCTCAGGGAGCCCTGTGCAACCTTTTGGGGTCCAGTAATCAAGTCAGGTCCATGCTGGTACCTGGGGGGAGGGGGGTCCTCACCAGGTCATGGCAACATGAGTGGACTGGGGTTTCCTGGAGGCGGTTCTTCCTACTTGGTTGATGAAAGTGTTGGGGAGGAGCCATGTGTTCAGTTCCCCATACTTGGAGGTCCGGAGCCAGGCACAAGGGGGACAGCCTCTAAGGATCTGCCTGGGAGGGAGATGGAGAGAACAGAGAGTGAGGGTGAGCCCACAACACCTCGCCCCCAGAGAGGCAACTGAATGCTGAGGAGGAGAAGAAATAGGAATTGGGGACCTGAGTTGGCCAGGCAACCTTGACCAGATGGGGTCACTTCCCAGGACCTCAGTCTTCAAATCTACAAAACAGGGAGAAGAGTGTTGTTTACTCCCTTGCTGGGTTTAGCCAGTGCAGGTGGCCCTACCAGTGTGTCCAGGACACTGGAATCAGTGAAGTCAGGCTTCTCTGTGGAGCCTGGCCTTTGCTGCAGTGGCTGTCCAGGTGTCCCTTCCCTTCCTCTGGCTCCAAGTCTCTTCCCTGGGTGAGGAGTAACTGGCAGCATCTCAGGGGCATCCATCCTCATCACTAGGCCAGGATATTCCCTTTCTCAGCCATGTCAGTACTGAAGCCACTGGAATCTGACCTCTGCAAACTTGACCCTTTCTCGGCCCTTACCTGTGTCTCCTGCTCCTGACAGGGGCCCAGATTTCCCCCTGGAGTTTCTAGTCTACTGGAAAAACATGAAAAATAAATCTGTGTGATTAAGTAGTAATCATTACATAATTGCCATTGCTCTCCTTGCTTTTGTCCCTGGGGCCATGTATGGATGCTACTATATCCTTGGAGTTTCTGATTGGTTCTTCATGACCCTTTGCTCATTTTGCTGGTCTCATACAGTCCTTTTCCACTAAGCTCCTCATCGGAACCACGGAGCACAGAGGATGATCTGAGCAATGATTTCCTCAGTTTTGCCAAGGATTGCTCAGAACTAAGGCCATTCCAGATGCCAAGGAGAGAAGTTAATTCACTGTGTTCTCTGGATGCCTGAGGGCACAGGGCCTGAAGTTAATGCTGGTTTTTTATTTTTTTTATTTCTGCTGCTTCCTTGTGACACATTCTTCCATTTTCTATCCTTTTAACATGGTTTCTCTAGCTTTCTGCATCTTCTGAACAGGTTTTTAAAAAAATCTTCTGTCTTGGATTAACTCTTCTCTCCTTATCCTCCCTCCCAAGCATTGAGGAAGAAACAGAAACACAGGGCAGAGGATTCTCACTGGCAGTGCTTGAAGATTCTGCTTGGAAATCAGCTTTTGGTGGGTGGGGTCTAAGATAAAACAAGCTGCCATTTGCAGCTCAACCAGGATGCTTTTTTCAAGTTAACCACGAAAAAGAAAATCAAATTCAGCAAATAACCCACGTTGCTCATAGAGCAAGGTTCTCCCTCCTGTTCAGCCTAAATGCAGCTTCTCTGCCTTCCCTTTAAAGTGTTTCAATTTAGGGTTTTTTTGGGGAAAGGTAATACATTGGCACAGCCCGAAGCTCAACTGGTACAGAAGGGCATGCAGATAAGCATGCCTGCCTCCCTCCCCGTTCCCGAGATGCCTTGTCCCACCTAAAAGAAATTACCCCACCAATTTTTCCAGTATTTCCTCCCCCCCGCCTCTAAAGAGCTGTGGTCTTGCTGTCTCGCCCCAGTAGCTAATAACTCCTGGAGTCAAGTGACCTTCCTGCCTCAGCCCTGAGAGTAGCTGGGGCTGGGAGCATGGGTGCAGGTGCGTGCTGCCTCATCCAGCAAAGAATTCCTGTCCTCTTCCTCCTCTAGTGCTGGGGATGGAACCCAGGACTTTGTGTGCATGCTAAGCAGGTACTTTACCACTGAGCTTAGCCCCCAACCCTCTGTCTTTCTTGATTCACTTCTCAGGCCAATCACAACCAACAGCTTGGAATGAGTAGATTCCATGAATCCTGGATGGTGGCAGAGCAGGAGGAGGCGTTCAGCTGATGGTGGTGGCAGGGGACTAACTGAAAGGTATGAAGACTCGGTCATGTGTGACAGTACCTGGGGCCATTGTTACCTTTCTTTCTCCTGTGTCCTTCTTGAGCCACGCCCCACTTCTGCAGGGGCGTGGAGCCTACCTGGTGTGGCTGAGGCAGTGAGTCTGAGCTCATTGAAGCCTGTGATCTCTCTACCCCTGCATGTGGTGCTGGGAGGAAAGGAGATAGGTGGGATTTTCTTCCAAAACTTCCCTGGCCAAGTTCGGGTTTGGTGTTCAAAGGAGGCTCTGCAGGATGAAGAGGATGATTTGTTATATAATTTTTTAGTATTCATCAGGTGCCTATAATATGCTGGATGACACCTAGAAAGATTTGTAGCTGGTGAAATTAAACTGAGCTCAGAATGGGCCTGGTGCCTTTAGGTCCCTGGCAGGCCAAGTCCTCATTTCCTCTGTCCATGGGAGTGACCTCACAAGCCAGGAGTGAGAAGCCCCCACCAACATAGTCCTGTTGATCATTTTCCTTAGAAAAGACATTCTCATGTTTCCCCCCTCCTTGGGCTATAAACAGAACAGTAATACCTCTACCTTTAAGAATGACAAAGTATGAAAGCAAAGGTGACCCCAGAAGGTGACAAACAAATCAGTGCAAGTTACATCCTTGAGTTAAATCTATGAAGTCAACAAATCTGGGCTTCCCTCTCCTTTTCTTGGTAAGGATGCTCCCTCCCTAAGACACACCAGATCCTTATTCTTGCTCCCCTTCCAAGAACACCCACCAGGTAACAACTGTGCATTGTTTCATACTAAAGAGTGAGTGATTGATAGCTAATGTTATGGTGCTTTTAGTGTGTGTCACGCATTGTGTGAGGGGATTTTCGTCTATTATTTCATTTAATACTTCCAACAACTCCGTGGTAAGTGCTCTCATGAGGCATGGTTTATAAATGGGGAGACATAAAGTTTAAATTCATCCCAGTAATAGGAAAAACAGTCATTTCCCCATGGCATTATTCTTTCCACACCTGTGATTGTTTACCCTTCAACAAAGAAGAACAACTTTAGGCCAGTGAATCCATCCCTGGTGAGCAGCATATCACCGGAGAGCTTTTAAATGATACCTGTGCTGGAGCGCCTCTTCCACGATTCCTTGCACAATCTGTGGATCTGTGCAAGTGCAAGCGGGCTACCAGTGTGCACCTGGCTAAGAGCTCTCGCCAGTTGCCTCCTGGGGACCCCAGGGCTGAGAACACCTGCTAACAAGGAAAATCAAAGACAGGGACAGTGCACACAGGACAAAGGTGAAGGACGCATTTGGAAAGTTTGCTGCCAAGACTCAGAAGGGCAGCTGCCTACTAAGCTGGTTTTGATCCCAGGAGGTGATGCAAGTGAGTGTGCTTAAAAAGGGAAGGTGGTGCATGGCTTAAATTTCGGGGACCACAGGTGAATTTGCCATCGCAATGTTCTCAGGGTGGCCCTCAAGAGGGATCTACTTCAGGGAGGGACCTAGAAGTTTGGGTCAACTTTAGTGCCTTTGAGGACTCTACCTTATTTTCTTTCCCTAAGGCCAGAGGTTGGTTTGATGGTGGGGGGGGGGGGACACTGCTCTTGAAAAGCTCCAGGTGCCATGGAAGAGAGTTCTGAGGAAGGGGTTGGCAGAGTGGTAGAGCCTGGCCTGTGAGACCAGGACAGATCCCCAGAGTCCTTGAATTTGCGCCACCTGCAGGACACTGTTCTCAGAGCTTGGAGAGCTTGATGTCCAGACTATTCCAAAGGCAGAGTTCATCTCTGCTTTCTCCCCAGAGTGTGGTTCATGCCTCCACCCTGAGTTCATGTGGGCAGAGTGGGCTGCTTGCCAGCCTATCCTTCATGCATAGTGAGGTGACCCTGTGGCTTGAGAATGTCCTGGTCATCTTGTCCCCTCTACCCATGCTTAGCAGGGACACACAGCAGGTTCTCAAAAGGGTGACCACATGTATTGGTGTGTATGAGGCCGAGATGGTTTCTAGGATTGGAACTTTGATTGCTAAAGTGGGGAACATCTTGGGCGAGCTGGAACGAGCTGGTTACCTGCAGTGCTCAGGGAAGCCTTGGGGGATGGAACCCAAAGTGGTGGGCTCAGGGCTGGCATAACTTATCTGGAGGTCATCTGTCTCCCCTGCAGGGTGTCTCCAACCTGGCACAGTCATCTACCCCACCATCCACCCCACCATTTCTTCTGATACAAGGGAAAAAAACACCACAGTCAAATGGACATGAACTATAAGGGAGGTGGGGGAGGGAGAAGGAGGAGTGAAGAAAAGTCAGAAATTCAGTGTCTCCAGGGGAAGGTGGGAGATAGGCTTCAGCTTCCAACTAAGAAAGAGCAGTGTTTGGATAACAACAGGTGGCTATTAGAACAGAATAACAGAATGAAACTGACCAGGGCACAGCACACAATATCAGCCAAAATAATGGCTACTCCTTTTGAACACTTGTTTTGTGCCAAGTACTATAATAAGAAATTTTATATTTAAACATCTATATGAAAAACACAGAAAAATACAAAAAGGTAAAAATGTGCTCTAATCCCTCTGCTGTTGTGTGGTGGTGGGTCTGATCACATAAATAAGAGAGAAGAGCCTTTCTGTGATCACCTGGGCCACACAGCCTCCTGTTCCAAAGGGACTTTAGGTAGCATGTGGGGTGGGTCCTTCCCAACTTCCTCCCATGTGGTACAGAAGCATCTGTGTCGACACAGACTCTTCTTTATAAATGGAATCAGCCTGTGCATTTTGGTCTGCAACTGCTTTCTCTGTATATTTAGATACTCTTTTTTCCATCTCGTTGGTACTCATCTTTGATCTTTTAGCTTCTGCAGAGCATCCTAGTGTATGAATGCAGCATGATTTTTCTAGCATTCTCCTCTTTGTAATTTACTCAGGTATTATCATTCTGCTATTTACCTTTTTAACATATCTTCATGCATGTGTACCAACCTTGTTGTTGAACACATTTTAAGAAGTGTTGGAATCAGAGTTCATCCACATTTTTATCTTCATAAACATCATGAAGCTGACATCCAGAAGGGTGGCACCAATTCATTTTTCCAACCTCACATCTCCACACCCATGCCGTTATTAGATGCTGTTGTTACACACATTTTTTTTTTTTTTTGCTGGACCTATGAGTGCAAAGTGGTATCTTGTTATTTTCGTGTTCATTTCAGTGATCATCCTTTCTTATGTTAATTTATTCACCTCATCTGTTTATTGGGTATCATTTCTCCTTTTCATATATTCTACCTAGTTTTCCTATAAAGTGTACTTTTCTCATAAATTTGTTACACACATTTTTTGTAAGATATAAATGCTGTGGACATTAGATTCTATCTGTACTTTTTTCAAATAAGGTTTTAATTTGATATGGTAAAAAATCTGTTTATTCATTTCAGTGTTCTTTCCCTTAGGAAGGCCTTCTTAGCAATATTATAAAACTATTCTCAATTGTATTCTAAAAACTGTATGCTTTTAAGCAATACTTTTAGATCTTTTATCCATTGGAAGAAGGTGTGGTATTGTTTTCTTTTGGGGGAAATCTGTTTTCCCATGAACTGAGATGCCACCTTTATCATATGAAATTGCCATGAAGACTCAGATATATACTCTCTGTGCTTTCCCATTGGTCAACTTATTTATTACTGCTTTGATTAGGACAGCTTTTTGTTACATTTTCCCACTTAGGTTCACCATCACTCTTGATCTTGTTCAAAAATCCCTTGGAAATTCTTCTGTAAGATTGTATAAGGTTCATACCACCCTAGCTAAATATTTGCTCATAGTTTTACATTTAAATTAATGGTGTCAGAGGAAAAAATATGTAGAATCTCAGAGATACTTATGAACAGGGATTGAGTGACAAAATGAAATAAAAATCTAATAAAGGAGGAATATATACTTTGTATGAACTGCTGTGTGGAAGCATGGCCAGGTTTTATTACGGAGTATATTAGTACACAAAAAGCATATCTTTCACTCAAAAAGAAATAGTTGGATAATGTTTTTAAAGAACCAGAATGATTCTGCAAAAGAGGGAATGTATTGGTCAGGGTTCTCCAGAGAAACAGATGAATAAGGTGGACATGTGCATTTTAAGGAAATCGTTCACATGAGGGGGGATTCTGGCATGTCAGAAACCTGTAGGACAGGCCAGCAGGCTGGAGCTTGAGGCAAGAGCTGATGGTTTGGTCTGATGTCTTGATTCTGTAGAGCATCCATTGGACTGAGCTAATATGTTACAGTCTTGAGAATTCCTCTTCATTGGGGAACTGAAGATTTTGTTCTTAGGTTCTTCAGTTGATTACCTGAGACCCTTTCACACCATGGAAGATAATCTGCTTGAGCCAAAGCTTATTGATTAAAATGTTTATCTCATCTAAAGCCAAAACCAAAATAAAACAGAACAAAACAAACTTCACTGTAGCATCCACACTGGTGTTTGTCCAAGCAGTGGGGCATCATAGCTTAACCAAGCTGAAACATAAAATTAATCATCTCAGGGGGCATACCGCCAAGGGCAAATAAAAGAATACTATCTCCCTGTAGGATGAGTCCCACGAAGGCTGAAGAGCCATCAAGAGGCAATGGTGGAAACACCCAGGGTGCTGTGGATGAGTGGTGTCCTAGGTAGTTTGGACTCCATAACAAAATACCATAGAATGGAAGCTTACAGACAGTATAGGTTTATTTCTCACAATTCTGGAGTCTGGAGAGTCAAAAATGAAGGCACCAGCAGAATCGGTATCTAGTGAGGACCTGCTTTCCGGTCGTGGTTATCTTCTTGTTTGTCCTCGTGTGTCCAAGGAGGAGTCTCTCTTGGGCCTCTCTTATCAGGTCTTCTACCTTTATTCTTGAGATCGCAGCCCTCGTGATCCTGTCACCTTCCAAAGGCCCCACTTCTACACAGCATCCTGATGGAGATGAAATTTCAATATGAATTCTGGAGGGGCACAAACATTCAGACCACAGCAGATGAAGTGCCCAGTAAAATAGGGAACAGATTACTTGTCTTCATCAGGAGAAATAATTCTAACCCAAATGAGGTAAAAAGTAAGTATATAAGATAGACTTCCCAAGCACCTTTAAATCTACAATCCTCTGGGATGAGGCCAGTTGCAGATCAGGGCCCTGGAACCTCCTGGAGATGTGAACACTGAATCTCCATCAGGGATTTTAGAGAGATCACACATAGCCAAAGGGGTCAGAGCTTTATAGACTAGCTGTTTGGCTTCTCATAAAGAGAACATACTGCATACAAATCCCCAGTGAATTTATAAAAGAAATTACAAGCTAGTGGCCTGAACACTTAGAGATAAAGGGTCACAGGGAGAGAGCCATCCTGGGGTAGCAGGTTTCAGATGTTTTGCACACCTGTGCATTGCCTGCCTTACCCCTACCCTGGGCTCACTGTTGCCGTCACTCACCATATTATTCCTCCTTGCAAGTGAGCCGAGCCAGAGGGTAAGGGGTGTACCCAAGATCCATGGCTGGAAATAAAAGAACTCAGGCCATCAGTGGAGCTTGCATTCTTTCCCCAGCTCTACAGAAAGGACCATCAAACAACAGCCATGGGCTGAATCTAGCCTACCAACTGTTTTTGTATGTTCTGTGAGCTAAGAATGGCTTTTACATTTTTAAATGGTTGGGGAGAAAATACAAAAAAAGAATCATACTTAGTGACATATGAAAATGATATGAAATTCAAATTTCAGTGTCCATCAATAAAGTTTTATTGGAACACAGCCATGCCTCTTCGCTTCTACTGTATCATCTATGGCCGATGGTGGAGTTTCTGTGTCAGAGACTTCTGATTTTCAAAGACTTTAATATTTAGTATTTGACTTTTCGCAGAAAGTTTGCTGGCCTCTGCTCTCTGGCCTTTTGGATAGTTCTTCTATGAATCCTATGTTAACAGTCACTAGAAAAGTATAGTATGAGAACCTGGAAGGCAAACAGTATGAGAAATGGTTTTCATATGGCATGATTTCAGTGAGGTGGTACCATGAGGCCTGGGAAAAGATGTGGAGACAGGAAAAGGCAGGATGATGAAAGATCTTGAGATTTAATTGAATTCCATTCAGTCTTTTAGACTGTGACTCTGGCTTTCAGTTGGACATTTGCTAAGTCTCTAATGATATCCTTGTGGATCTAATAGAGAGAATGTGGATTTGATGATAACAATG
>PVKS010031486.1:0-23403 GCA_004027875.1 Aplodontia rufa | reverse complement strand
CACCTCCAAGTTCCCTAGGGAGCTTTCACCCCTGTTGTATTGAAAGTCATTCAATTTGAGGCTTTGTTAGGTCAGCCGTCTGTCCTACTGCTTCAACATAAATTCTAGTATCAACAGATGAGAGAAACCATTCGGCCCTTAAGTCTCTGAGCTTGGGAGACTTCACTAAGCATAATTCTGTCCATCTCCATCCATTTGATTTCAAAAGACAGAATATCGTCCTCTCTAATGGCCGAGTAGTATTCCATAGTATATATGAACCAAAGCTTTTGTATCCACTCATCAAGTGAGGGGCATCTGGGTTGTTTGCATAATCTAGCTATAGTAAATTAAGCTGCTAAAAACATTGATGAAGCCACATCCCTATAATATGCTGATTCTAAGTCTTTTGGGAAAATTCCCAGGAGTGGGATAGCTGGGTCATAAGGTGATTCCATCCTTAATTTTTTGAGGATTCTCCACACTGTTTTCCATAGTGGCTGACCCAGTTTGCAGTCCCACCAGCAGTGTAACAGTGTTCCTCTTTTCCCACAGCCCCTCCAGCATCTATCGTTGTTTGTATTTTTCATTTTTGCCACTCTGATAGGAGTGAGGTGGTATCTCATTGAAGTTTTGATTTGCATTTCCCTTATAGCTAATGATGCAGAGCATTTTCTCATATATTTGTGGGCTTTCTGGACTTCCACTGGAGAGAAGTTCCTTTTGAGTTCTTTAGCCCATTTATCGATTGGATTATTTGTGAGTTTGGACTTTAGTTTCTTTAATTCCCTGTAAATTCTGGATATTAGCCCTCTGTCCAAGGTATAGCAGGCAAAAAATTTCTCCCATTCTGTAGGTTCTCTCTTGATGCTCTTGACTAGATCTTTAGCTGTTACACACACTTTTAGAGACAGAATTACTCACAGTTAAAAATTTCAAACTGGAGCCAATGTTCTTGTTGGCTATTTTTTCACCCTGAAAAAAATCAGTAAAGATGGACAATCAGTGGCAGGCTATATATACAGGTAAGGAGGGTCTTTCTGTGAATCTACACCCCAACTGCATCATCACAGTTGAGTCAAAAAGACCTTCTATTACCAGGACTGGACTTTGGAAGAAGTGTCAAGAGGTCAAAGGAAGGATATGTGAGTTAAAAAAATACCTAGACTCAGACTGGATCTATATCTAGCCAATCTTTTGGATCTAACTTAATCTCCCAAGCCAATTGTCATTCTACAGTATTCTGTAGAACTGCATTCCACAGTAGCAGGTAAGCAAGCAGCTGTGTGCTTGTACCTTCATGTCTCCAAAACCTCAGCCCTGTTCCACTTTCTCCTTGGTGGGAACTCATGGGGTCCTCCAGTCCATCGTCCCAGACAACGGAGGCAACAAAGGCTTCCTGGCTCCTACTTCTCCCTGTCCTTTGGAGATCTTTGATGGTCCCCAGTGCAAAACCTGGCACACTTAGGAGAAACCGGAAACATCTTACCATGAGAATAACTTAAAATTACTGCTGGAGCTGACCTTGTCCTGTTGGAGGGAAAGAAATAGTCAATGATTTGGATCGACATGACTCTTTCCCTTACTTCATCCCCTCAAAATTTCATAGTCTCATATAATGGACTATCCAGTCTGTATCTTGGTATTTTAAAACTCATTTTTCCTTTTTTGACCTCTTGCCACCTCTTCCAAAGTCCAGCAGCAGCCCTGGTAATAGGAAGGTTTCTGTGCCACCCCTGCTTGGATGCGACTGTGTTATTGCAGTTGAGGTGTCATTGGCAGAATGACCCTCCTTATCTGTATATAAAGCCCCCTCTGCAACCTCCACAGATTGCTCTGCTCTACTTTCCCCTTTAAAGTCCTATAAAGTTCCTCTCTCAAACAGCCAATGATAGAGAATCTTATTTGAATCAGTGAGTCCATGCAGGGTGTATGTGGGGAGGCCATTATCCCAGTGAAGCTTCTTTTGGCCCTAAATCGCTAAGGGGACATGGCATTGCCAGCAATACTGTGTAATCCTGTCCAGATCGTGAAGGCATAATTCTTGCTAAGATCCTGCCCCTTTAGTTTATTAATATTTCAGAAAAATTTACAGTAATTGTCTATGAGCTTCCGTTTAAAGGAATATTTATAAACAACCCCAGGTTTCCCTTGTTCTTAAGCTAAACTCAGCATCAGTAAGACTTGGCCTCAATCTGGGGTGGGGCATTAAAGGTATAAATGAATCATGAGTCTGCATCCAAATTTCTGGTGCTCCAGAATGCCCTTGTCCGAGCATAATTTTCCCCTTTATTTCTCTAAGTCTATACAATGACTCCACTGCCTACTGCTGTAGTCTAAATCACAGATCTGGTTTTAGGCCTTCCCTGATTGGGATGTATCCTTATTATCCAGTGCTGTGGTTCAAGCTTCAATCACAATACAGGAGGCCCTTAGTGTTCATGAGCAACGTCTTTGCAGATCCAAACCACAGTGGATCAAAAATAGTTTGGAAAAAACTTCTGAGTGTACTGAAAATGTGCAGACTTGTTATTATTCCCCCAACCATGGAGTATAACACTATTTACATAGATTTACACTATATTAGGTATTATAAGTAGTCTAGAGACGATTTAAAGTGTGCTGTAAATGTTATACATACCACGCCATTTCATGGAAGGGACTTAAACATCCGTGGATTTTGGTACCTTTGGTCCTAGAACCAGCTCCCCACAGATACTGAGGGATGACTGTGTCCTGCTGATATAACAAACTCTATGTTCTTATGTAAAAACCATGGTTATTTCACTCTACTCTTTGAATCATGCTACTTTACCTCTCCCAGAAAATGTTTAGCCTTTCCGTCCAATCTTTAACATTTTGTATGAGCTAATTTCTCACAATCCACTTCTCCTCCTTCTGGAATTTCTCTTCAGGAATAGCCCCCTTCTCTGCTTCCAGTCCAGGTGCTCTGGGTGTGACTCACTTTACCATTCAGAGATGCATCATGGGACCTGGGACTAAGGAAATGGCAGCTTCTGTGGACTGAATGTGGCCCACTTAGAATGAGAGACTTGCTGAGAATGCTGGGATGGGGCAGACGCTTTCTCCTCTAGACCTACATATGACAGGAAATAAGGCTTGGCACTCTTGGCCACCATCTGGAGACTGTAAGGCACAAGCCAAGTGGAGAATAGAGCTAACCCTGAGAAAGCAGAGCCAGGGAACGAAGAGAGAAGAAATGGGTCCCCACCCTGAGCCTTGCATTGCACTTTTTGTTATGTTATCCTTTTGCTTTATTCTCTGTTTGTGTAGATTAATTTACGTTGGGTTATCTACTTGCATTCTCTACTGCTCCTTTATATAGATTATGATGATGATTGATACAGGAAAAGGCATATAAAGTGCTTAGCACAGTGCCTCATATGAGGGGATGACTCAGTAAGTGCTAACCATTAGTACAGTGATGGCAGAAGGAGATTAAATCAATATAATAGTTAAACATTTAAAGTGCTAGTTTTCCTAGCAGTTAAGAATAATGTGATATGCTTGTTCTGTGCAGTAATGAATGATGAAAAGAACTTGGAAAATTATGGAGCTTTTTCTTTTTTTTTTTTTAAGAGAGAGAGAATCAATTTTTAAATTTCTATTTTCATCTGGTTTTTGTTTTTGTGACACTGAGTTGTGTACGTGGTGCTGGGGTTTGAACCCAGTCCTCCTACATGCCAGGCAAGTGCTCTGCTACTGAGACCCTCTTTAGCTACCCTCCCCCCATGCTGTTTGTTGGAGGATCAGTAGCAATACCTCATTGTAAAGATAGTTCTTTCATGCCTAAGAAATTCCCTTCGCCACTCTCATTTGCCTGGGCATTTTTTCATATTCTCTTAGTAAATTAGTAAGATGTTTGAAGAAGCTTTTCTCCTTGAATTTTGTGTATGGAGTCTCAGAGGCAGGATGGTATGTGGTTTAACACCACAACTAAATGCTTTCTCTGGCACACCCCATTGGGTATTAATTTGAATTTTCTCACATGTTTCCAGTCCCTTAGGGGCCTAGAAAAGAACTATTTCCCCAGGTGGATAGCCACCAAACTGGCAGATGTTCCCCAAATAGGAAATTAATTTGCTCATTATTTTAGATGCAGAGTAGTTCATTGGCTTTAGAGATATATTCCGTTGACTAACAATAGGAAGGTTTTTGATGCTTTCCATCAGAGTCCAAATCTGGGCTAGACTTATATGATTTTATCAAATAGCTCAGACTCTCAGTAAGCCCACATCAGTGACATTGATGAAATTCAGAAAGTTATATTTTCCACCAAATGTTGAAGTATTGCTTGTACTCTGATATTAATGCGAGATTTTCAAAAGTAAGTGGTCACTGTCACCCTTACCCATTTTTAGCTGAAGGGAATTTAATAATGCTAATTCTAAATTTTTTTTTGGTCTGATAATTACAGGGTATGTGATTCTGGTCCAAATAAAGGTTACATCTGCTTTGATTTGTCTCACTCCTTTCCCCCAGTGCCTGACAGTGACTGTCATTACTATTCTTGCAGAACTTTTATTACATGCTGGTATTTTCTACGACACTCCACAAGACAAAGGGTTCCCTGGTGCTTACCTTGTAGGAGAGACAACATTGATGAATAAGTATGAGAAATTTACCAGTCCATCCAAGCAAGCCTTTCGTGGCACCTTCCCCGAGGACACTGGTTATAAACCAAACCATCATCCTACCTCCTGTGGAAATTGTTTCTTCATAGGAGAAACTAGAGCAACGACAGGTTGTTAATGATTCTTTACAGATACTGCACTACAAAATGCTATCATATTCTATAATTGTTACTCTCAATTAGTATATAAATTCTGAACTTTAGAAAGAGAATTTTCCTTCCCTTTTCAAGAATACGCACTTTTAGATTGTGGCAAACAAGAACGAAGAGTTCAACGAAACCAAACGAATCAAAATGAACTCCCAGGAGAAAGACAAAAATGATTAACAGGACAAAGGATTTGTTATGTGAGATAAATGTGCAACAGAAATTCAACAGGCTGATTCAATGATATGTGTTGATCCTGAACTTCTCAAAGGTTAAAGTGAGAAGGAAGCAGGATTTAAGAGTTTAAGCCATGGCATAATTTATACAAAATTTAAAGTAGACACACAAAATAGTAATTATAATTTGTGAATATCTGCACATATTGTCAAAGTATAAAAACAAGGAAATAAATAGCACATTAGTCTTAGGAAAAGTGTCAAACTCTGAATAGATGGAGTGGAAAGGGATAAGAAAAAAAACTTCATGTAGGGTTTTTAAAGCATTGGTATTGTTTCTTCTTTTTTTGTGGCAATGACGGTGAAATGTAGGGGTTCACACATGCTAGGCAAGCATCTACCACTGAGCTGCAACTCCAGCCCTTTATTTATTTATGTAAAAAAGATAATATTTCAAGGATCTGTGACAAAAGTTTAAGATGTATTAAATACTGGTGGATGGTAAACAGTTTTTATAGTGTTGTTTGTAATTTTCTATATGTTTTAAATGAAAAATATATTTTTAAAAATTTAAGGAAATGATGAACTGTATATCCAAATAGAGAAATAAAATAATGGAATTCATGACTTGAGAGATTAGAGCATAATTCTAGTTTATGACATGTTTTGTGAGTGAGGAAAGTAAGCTCAAAGAGATAAAGTGACTTTTTTTAAGGCCACAGAGTGGTGCCATCAGGATGTAACACAGGTCTACACCAAAGTCCCCAACCAAGAGCTCTCTGTTCAATACATAAGTGCAGCCCTTAAGCAAAGCCTTCCTAATGATGAAATATGTCCTGTTCTCACTCCAGGGTGAATGACAGAGGATTCTTCACTGAAGGCATTGCAAACATGCCTGAACATTTTTTAAAAAGGACACTTGGGGCTTGAAATGAATTCAAGTCAATAGATGCATTGAGTACCCACCAATTCTAAGGCATTGTGCACCCTTCCCAGACTAGGGTCTCATAGATCTTTTCCATCTGTAACTAACTACATGGCTTTCTTCTTCATTGGCTTAATTAAGGCAGAGAAGCATAATAATGAACCCAAACGTCCTTGATGAACACACAAAGGGTTAGAAGCCAACGACCAAGTGGAAACCTCCCACTCCGGGAACATGGCAGCCTTGAACTCTCTAGATACTAGATCCACATTTAGAAACAAGAGGTGAAGGTAGCAACTGGCCAAGGGAATAGAAGGGCATGCGTTTAGGTATCCTTGTGCAAAACCATGAATAGTGATGTCATTGTAGGAGTCAAGTTTTTAGGATCTAGAAACAATAGACATCAAATCTATACCTTCCAAATTATTCCTCTGATAGTTTGTGCAACCAAAAATGATTGTGGAGCCAGAGAGATGATTAAAGTGATAGAAAGAAAAGCCCTTGGAAGGGATTGCTCTAGGGTGGATACTGCACATTGGCAGACTGGAGGAAATAAGTCCTAAATCACAGTGCTTGTTAAACATAAGGAGTTTCTGGCTGCTCATGTTGGCGAACATGAAACTAGATTTATTGAAGTAGGTTTTGGAAGCTCCATCTCTACATAAATTCTAACAATAAAATTTATTCTGTGTGACTCAAACAACCTCCTTTGAGACCAGTGGATGGAGCAACCAAATTCTCAAAAGTTCTTTCAAATCTATGATCCTAAGTCCATTTCTGACATCAAGGCTAAATGTTGATTAACCAGAGAGCTGTTTAGTGTTGTTTGCCTAGTACAAATTTGGGTGCTTCTAGGTTCCATAATACAAAGGATTGAGGGAGCTGGTGGGGGTATCACACATTGAAGCAATGGCCATTGAGGAGTAGACCTAGGATGAAGTAAAGTTTCTTCAGTCTGTTTGAGACCATATACCTCCCTGCTGAGCTCTGTATACAGCCATTTCCATAAGATTTCACATAGTGACAATGGAAGAATCTGAGGGGAAAGGAAACACTAGAGATGGCAGCCACCACATCCAATCCTCCCAGCCCCAGCCGCAACTTATAACCACTGCTGTCCACAAGGTCATTAGGGAGAATGAAGGACTGAACAACAGGGTTGACGCGGGGAATGAAGTGAGGAACTTTGGGAAGGGAAGAGAAAGGGGTGGGGCAGTGTTGGATAGACCATACTTCCCAGTTTACTTGGGAGGGTCCTGCAAATTATTAAAAGTATTGGCCCTTTCACATTCAGAAGTGTCCCTATTTGTATGATAATTTATGTAGTCACCCCAGAGGGGCCATAAGGCATAGGACAAGCATATATATGGCCCATATTAATCCTGATGAGAACATTAACCTCATCCCTTGAGGATGTTGGCACTGTGGTCGTTTGTGTTCTGATTCACATTTGAGTAAAGGGACAAAATGTCAGCCTCACCATAATTTATTACATCCAACTGTTGCAGAGGCTGGGAATTTAAATGGTGGCTGTCTTTGAAGCTGCAAATGAGCCCTGTCAAATCTGCAGGATTGTCAGGGTCCTCGCTGAGAGGTGAGCCAGCAAGGGTAGACAGACTGTACCCACCAAAATGATCTACCCAGCTCTATTCATGGTAGTTTGAATATCCTCTGCAAAAAGTTGCTTTTATGAAAATTACCTTCCATTTCAAATATGAAAAGTGGAGCCATGTACTTTATGCAGCATATTTGAGAATATATTCCTGAAGAAATTTAACTCATTATCTTTAAAATCAGCCAACGTTGACTATCATGCTTGCACAGATGAAAGAATGAATGATTAAGTCTCAAAAGAAATGTGGGCATTTTAAACGAATTGGATTTTTTTCCCATCATAATCATCTTATTCATGTATTTTTTCCCCTCTAGTAGCATTTTGGTACACAGCCCATGTTCAAGATCACCAACGGAAGCAGGCACAGAAATGAGACGAAATGAACTTCAACAATAGACAGTTTTAGATATTCTGGGCAGTTCTCTCTGTAGGCCAGGGAGTGCCTGATAATGAAACGCAGGCCTCAGGGCTCACCAGCAAACCACAAAGCAGCTAATTCGGTGTTTCTTATAGAAAAAGAACTGGAAGCTGCACAGAGTTTGTTTAGGGAAGAACTTGGCCAAGTTAGTTGATTAGGGTGTTTCAGGAAGGACAGATTATATTCCAATCACCAGCAGAATACAAAATAGAGATGTGAAGTGAATTCTATCTAGGAAAGGCCTTTTCCAAAATCCCAGAATGGGGCTGGTGGAAGTGCTCCTCATTAGGGGAAATCCTACCTTCCTCTTCTCAATACCTGAACCAAAAAAATCCACATAACAGCCCCCTCCCCAGACACACACAGAAGTGGAGGAATTGAAACAGCCATCTTCTGTGTGGTCTTAAGTGTAGCCTGCATGTGATTAGGAGCCCCCTGGAAGTAATGACGGGAGATAAAGAACTGGACTTGCACTCAGAAAGGTGAGGTCCCTGCTGCTTTTCAGGAGAAAGTTCAGAGGGAAAAGGGACTCCTGAACTCTCTGGTAACTCACAGACCAGGGCAGAGACACACCTACTTTGTCTCTAACCATTCAGAAGCCACAGCATGAGATCAAAGACTCCTTCAGGGTCCTGTGGGAACTAGAGGAGGAGGAGGAGCAGTAGGAGGAGGAGGAGGAGGAGGAGGAGGAAGCGCCCCAAAATGAGGAGGAGGAGGAGGAGGAAGAGAAGGAGGAGGAGAAGGAGGAAGAGGAGGAAGAAGCTGCCCAAAATGAAAGGTTGTTTCTGAGTCTTCTGCCAGCTTCAGATACTATAAGATTAGAGGTGGTAACCCCACGTTTTGTGTCTCTGATGTGTTTACAGATGCTTGGTGGTGAGCTCCAACTGCTGGGACTGGGTCACAAGGCTGCGGAAATGATTTCTTAGCTTGTGGCCATGGGAAAGATCTGGGGCAGCCAGATCTGCTCAGTGGCAGCCTTAAGCCATGTGCAGCTATGTCCTTACCTCAGTGTGCTACCGAAATATCATTTCTATGTGTGCTGTGAGGTGAACAAGGTCATGAATTCTTGGAATGGAGTGGCTCTCCCTGGGAGCATCTAGGTGATAGTGGGGAGTTGTTGTGGATGTGGGAATTTATTTTTTTTCTCTCATGGATTGAATTGTGCAAGTCCTATATGTGCAAGTCCTAAGCCCTGCTTCCTGTGAATGTGACCTTATTTGGGAATAGAGTCTTTGCACATATCATTAAATTAAGGTCTGGACACAAGATCATCATGGATTTAGAGTGAGCCCTAAATGTAATGTTTGGTGTCCTAATGAGAGAAAGGAGAGGAGGCCCACAGAGGAGGCTGTGTGAAGTTGGAGGTAGAGGCTGGAGTTATGCAACCATAGCCTGGGAATGCCAGCAGTCACCAGAAGCTGGAAGAGACAAGGAGGGCTTCTCCCCTCCAGCTACAGGAGAGAGTGGCACCTTGCCAATAGCTTGATTTTGGAGTTCTGGCTTCTGGATCAGGGAGAGGATAAATTTCTGTTGTGTAAGCACTTTTTGCAGCAGCCTTTGAAATGAATGCATTTCCGTCCTGCCCGTCCTGGAAAAGCATGTGTGCGCTCCACTCTCCTGGGTCCTGTCTTTCCTTTGCGCCTACATCCTTCCCTCTTTCTCGCATCCCTGCCCTCCTCTCACAATGGCTTCACTGCTACTGTGAGTAAACACGTTGTATGCCCTCAGCTCAGCATGATGAAGGACACAGACCCACGCAGGTCATTTCAGGCACAGCAGTCGCTAGAGCTGCTGGAGGTACAAAGTGCTGTGGGAATACGGAAGTGGGAGCAATTCATTCAGTGGGCGCAGGGAAAGTTTCCCAGAGGTGGAAACCTTTGAGCTGCATCACTTGAGGATAAATGAGATGAAGGTGGGAGAAAAGTGAAAACAGGCACTCTCAGCGGAGGGAAAATGTCATCTGAGGTGGCTCTCTGATGGATGAGTCATCAGTAATATATCTTTCCCAGTGCTTCTTTCTACTCTGGTGACATGTGATGAAATATTGAGCTGTTTGAGACATGCCATTACCCACGTTTCATTTTCCCAAAGGTCATTTCTGGGTTCAGAGCCTGGACTGCATTGGCCATGGGAACTGATACAGCTCAGAGCTGTCCTGGGAGGTGCGGTCCATTCTTGTCCCATAAGTCTGGAGGTGCAATGTTGAATCTGAGACTTCCAGTGGACATGTGACATGGGAAGGGAGGTGAGCTGGCTTACTGTGGTACAGAGACCCTGGAATCATGGGGCCTCAAAGGGAGTAATGACATTGTACATGAAGGCCCTGTGGGATCCTTCGCACTGAGAGCTGAATTGGCCCATGAAGGACTCCCTTAAAGTTTTTCTAAGGGGAAAGAAAAACTAGTTAGACTGCCTCATTTTATTTATTTATTTATTTATTATTACTATTATTATTATTATTATTGCAGTTTCAAGAATCGAACTCAAGATCTTGTACATGCTAGGCAAGCACTCTATCACTGAGCTGTATCCCCAGAAACTGCCTCATTTAAAAATTTTTTTTTCTCTACCAGGGATTGAACCCAGCAGCTACTAACCACTGAGCCACATCCCCAGTCCACCCTTCTCTATATGTGTCTTATTTTGAGACAGGGTCTCACTAAGTTGCTGAGGGCCTCACCAATTTGCTGAGGCTGGCTTTGAACTTGTGATCCTCCTGCCTCAGCCTCCTGAGCTGTCGGGATTCTAGGCTTGTGCCACTGCACCCAGCTAATTGCCTTGTTTTAAAATTAAAAGTGCTGTGAAGGTAGAGGCCTCCGTATTATCCAGCTGTGACAGTATGCTTTTGATTTTTAAGTCACTTTGGTGCCTGAGTGCAGGATTGGCTGCGTTTGGTTCTCTAGGCAGTTCACATTCACACTAGAGGCAGGTGGGCTTGACTCTGAGACACTGGACTTTGGACAACGCTCCACGCATGCTAACTGAAGCGAAAGCCAGTGGAGCAGAAGGAAGTCAGCTTAGCATAAGGTGGGTACGATGGTCTGACTGTGTCCCCAGCATCCACAAGTTGGAAACTTAATCTCCAGCCCAACGATGCTGGGAAGTGATGGCTCGGTCCTCACAACTACAGAGTGGGCAAGTTATCGAGAGAAGGGGTTTGTCATAAAAGAGTTTGGACCACTCTTGATTTTTGTCCCACACATGGCTCGCTTGCCTCTCTGCCATGTGATGATGGTGTGTGAGCCATCACCAGACACTGGCATCATCCTCTTGGACTCCCCTTCTTCCAGAACATGAACTGAATAAATTTTTGTCGTTTATAATTGCCCAGTCTGAGATATCCTGTTAGAACAGCAGAGAAGGTGCTGAGACAGGGGTCAGGATGAGGACGGCAAGATGCTAAGTTCTGAGGGAGGTACCTTTTCTTATGTGGTATAAAAATCCCTTGGTACAAATTCTGACTTTTGTCTTAGGGAAAATTACTTAAAACATTTCTTCTTTGATTTTCTCACCTGAAAAATGAGCATGATATTAGTATCATCTTAAAATGTTTGCTGTGAAAATAAAGTGAGTTGCTACACAAGGTGCTGAGCACTGTCTGGCACAGAGTCAAGCCAACATTAAAGATTAAAGGTCTGGGGGCTGGAGCGGTGGCTCAGCAGTTACGGCGCTTGCCTGGCATGTGCAAGTACATGGGTTCAAACCCTAGGAACCCACGTACACAACTAAGTGTCAGAGCAATGAAGGCCATGTGAAAAACTCAATAAAATTGATTATCTCTGTCTCTCCTTCTCACTGTCCTTCTTTCTTTAAAAAAAGAAGAAGAAGAAGAAGAAAGATTAAAGGTCTGTTAAGATTGGAACCAGGATTATTTCTTGCAAAGTGTCAGATGAGATGATGTCCGTGAAGTGCCTAGTGTGGTGGTCCGTATCCCTTGGTAGGTATTCAATAGGCATTAACTGGCCTTTCCTAAAGTCACGTTCCTGCTGACCAGGATTCCAAGGTAAGGACTCAAGAGAGTAACTATGGGTTCAGAGCAAATGCAGGGCAGGTTCCAGAGTGTCTGTACCACACCTGCTCAGGGCAGCCCTGGGAACCTGCTTAACCACAGGGAAAGGGATGGCTGTTGCAGCACCCCAAGATGCCAGGCTGGGGAGATGACAGGAACCATCCTAGCATCCCTGCCCTAGGCCTAGCAATGGACAGAGCCGCCTCCAAAGGCAAATCTATTTCCTCGTGCCTAGAATCTGCCATTGGCACCTGCTAAGGAGCTTTGGTCTTGTGAGTGTTCAGTAATGTGTATGAGTTGGGGATGGGAAGAGTGTTTGTCAGGGGTGCTTTGGGACATTCAGGGTGCCCATGGCAAGAGCTTCTGGGACAAGGGGTCATATCAATGAGCATCAGTTCAGTGCCCCTCTATGTAAGATCTCACTGGATTCTCATAGTAACACCTTCTCATAGCAGGTGTTCACTACTTCTGTCAGATGGGGGTCACTAAATGATAAAGGCAGAGCTGAGAATAAACCTCAGTTTAACTCAAAGTTCAGGTTCTTTCCTGCCACCAAGCACCTCTCGGTTCTGATACCCCTTAAAGATAAAAATGCATTTCCATTCTTCCAATAAGATATATGTCTTCTAAATTTTATTTTTAAGAAAGAAGGCAATATTATTTTTTGTTCATTAAAAAAAAGAAAAGAAAAGCTTTCCTCCCTCCCGGAGGAATACATAGGAAACTTAGAAAATAATCAAATTGAACATACAAACTTTCACTGAAAATACCATATTCCCGTAAGGAATTTACCTTGTTTTTCTTGCAAAAGAGAATGAAATTGGGAAATTATAGGAAAAGTCTGCTTTCCTTGTGGATCAGGAACGAATTGAAGCTAAGGTATCATTGCTACAGTTATCAATAGGGAAAGGTTCTTTGGGAAGAGAAATTTTGAATTGTTTTAGACGTTCATATTTGAGCTTAAAAAAAAAAAACCCAACTTGCCTTAAAAGAGAGATAAAGGGAACCTGTAGAACTTTGGCTTGATCTGCTTTCTCAGTCTTAGCACTACTGGCATTTTGGGCTGGGTAACTGCTGTTGAGGGGGACCATCCTGTGCATTGTAGGATGTTTGGCAGCATCCCTGGCCGACTGTGACAACCAAAGACGTTTGCAGATATCACCAAGTGTCCTCTGGGGAGAAATTGCACCCAGTTGTGAAGCACTGAGCTAGATGAAAAAATGTTAACATCAATTAATATTCATGCTTATCCTCATGGTTTGTGGCATTGTACCAAGAGCACATCTGCTTCCTGGCAGTTCCAAGGGAGACCAGCAGAATAGAGACCTTTCTATGACGGGACCATATTAGGACTCAATTCTTTGAAAAAAATAAAATAAAAAGGTTTATTAAGATATAACTCACTTACCATAAAATTCACTCTTTGAAAATACACCATTTGGTGGTTTTCAGAATATCTGCAGAGTTGCACAACCATTTCCACTACTTACTTTTAAAACATTTTCATTACTCCCAGCAGAAACTCTATACCCATGTGCTGTTACACTCCACCGCCATATCCTCCCAGCCCCTGGGATCTAGTCATCTACTTTCTCTTTTATGGATTTGTAGGCCTGCTGTCTCAAATGTGAGATATTTGGCTTGAAGACCTTAGAGCCAATATTGATAGGGTCTCTTCTCCTGACCCAGTGGATCTTTACTGCTACTCACCTCCCATATGTTTTTTTAGTTTTTTAATAAGATGTTGAGTTATTGTACAATCGTAAATGCATATAAAATAACAATATGATGTGCCTGTGTTCTTAAACCAGAATTACCCCCACACCACCCACACCCCTGCCCCTATGTTTTTAAACCTACTTTAACACCCAGTTCAGGACTCTTCCCTTCTGGGAATGTTCCCTGGTTTCCTGTCTGGACTGATGGTATAATCGCTGCCCCTGCTTGGCTATGGAGCCGACTGAAGCTAATCAGGCAGAAGAGCTTTGCAGAGGAAGATTCCTTCTGGCTGTGCCCTGCTGGCTCCCATCATGCACTCTGGCCAGCAGCAGGAGTCCAGCGTGGATTGTCCCTGACAGAGATAGAACAGAGAAAGGGAAAAATGATGTTCTATCTTAAGATCCTGAAAGGTAGTCAGGAGAAATAAGGATTTAACTACTCTTGAAAGCCTCCTTCTGGATGGAGGGCTGTGAGTATGTGAGTTGAGCCTGTGAGGAGGGCCGGGGGCCTTGGTCAGGACGCCGACAGGACACCTCCCCTGGGAGGTTCACCTCCGGCACGGCTCGCCTGCCTGGGAGATGAGCAAACCTCAGACCGATAAATATAGATCAACACACCTTGAACCTGAACGGAAGCTCATCAGAGAAGAGAGATAATTATGGTGCTGGTTATTTACATAATTTAGATGACAATCTTGAAAACACAGTTATATTTCAGAGATTCATGACTTTAATCAGGTTGCGAGTAATGAAGAATAACGCAGATTGAATTGGACTGATTTGCACAGGTATTAAGCATAGGTCAGCGCCTATACATAGAGCAAATGCCAGAGATTGTAAATTATCTTAGAGCCATCCTGGAGAAATGGGATAATGGATCAAAAGGGAAAGTATGAAAAATAAAAATTGACCAGGGCAGTTATTTCATTGTGGAACTAGATGAGTCTGGAACTGCCTTATTCAAAGAACATGACAGTAATGTAAAAGAGGGTGCCTTAGTGAAATGTTAGTAAGTAGGGACATGGTATAACTGGAAGGATTTTATTACTATAAAACCATAAAGTTCAATTTTATGCAAAAATAAAAATGACAGGCAATATAACAATTGGGGTATCCAAGAAATAATATTCCACAGCCATAATCTGCTTTCAGACTGCTTTAGGCAGTTTGATTGCTTTAGTAAACGATAACCGACCCCATAAAGTGACTTGCTCTTTCTCTGGAGCCTTTGTCGTGCCTTTAAACTTACATACATATTCTTCTGCCTGGTGTGCCCCGCTTCCTCCTGTCAGCCTATTGGATGCACACATGCATCCTTCAAGGTGGAATTGAAGGCAGTTTGCTACCACAGCAGAAAGGTAGCTTTGGTCTTTGAGTCCTGGTGGAGCCTGAACTTGTCTGGTCTTGAGTAGTTTACTTAGCTTCTCTGATCCTCTGTCCCACACAACCTCCAGTAGGTAACTTTAGTCTTCTTCCCCAGTGAGGTCTTCTGATACTTTGCTCCTCTTAGAAGTACAATTACCCGACATTCAAAATTATTGTCTATTTGCTATTTTTGTGAATGTGCCACATGTCTTGCTGTCAGAAGTCTTGGGTTCAAATTACAGAGCTGTCACCATTAAACCTCAGTTTCCTCATCTTTGGTGATGAACCCTATCAAGCAGAGACTGACAATCACCAAACCCCCTTATGCCTGCAAGTGAGATATAAACACTTTACTTCAAGTGCGTGAGATGCAAACATTTTATGTTTTAAGCCACCCATAGGTGGTGGTTTTTCTGTTATGGCAGCTATCAGTACCTTGATATGTCGAGACTACAAAATTGTAAAGATTATAACAATGATTGATAGAATTCCTAGCATAGCCCTTCACAATGCCCGATAAGTAAATGGGCCATTAAACTCTACAAAAGAGAAAATAGAATTATTATATTATTTCCCCCTCTGCCAAGCAAAGTTTACTTTTTTTCTGTTAAGTTAGATGCAGGTAATTGGGATTCCTCACAGGTTTGTGAGGACTGTACTCTCTTGTGGCTAAATTAGTATAATTTGTAATCGAATTTCTCCTAGATTTTCTGAGTGTTAGTGCTGAGGAGGATCTTAGCAAACAAGTCACACACACACAAGCTTCTCATTTCACAGATGAGAAAACCAAGGCTTAGAGAGGTTAATTACCCTTGGGCAATCGGGGAAAAGCAAGAACTTTTAATTCTTTCCACATTGGAAAGAGATATTTTCTGGTTGTAGAAGTTATAAGTATCATGGATGAAAATTGGGAAAATAAAAAGTTTGATTTGAAGGAGAAAATCAGAACTCCAGTAGACTCGGATTATGTTTCTCATATCTCTGTCTCCATCTCTCCCACTACTATGCAGTTGAACAGTGATCATGGTGTTTATATAATTTTAACTACCAAGCACCAAGACTTGAACCTGGGCCTCAGGGAGAGTTGGGGGCTCCCTGGGCTGCTGTCTGGGGTTGAGATCTGAGGATAGGATTGCTGTGGCTGTTCTGACACAGTGACATCTCTAGCGTGGAAGAAGGACCACTTCCTGCTTGAGGAGGCTGGGGTGCGATGGGTAGCGCTGGAGCCCCTGTGCTCTGGCCAGGCCCTCCACCCAGCCCAGTGCTTCCTCACTCCCTGCCTGAGTGGTGGGCTCTTCGACCCAAGGGGGCGCAGATGGAGTCCCAGGTGAACAGCTTTTAGAGCCAGAAGGCTGGAGCGGTGGCTTCAAGCCTGGGTACTTCCTCTGTGGCTTCTCCAACAACAATCAAATAGTTCTTCACTCAGATATCCTACGTGGTAACTTTTGGAAACTGATCACCCATTTCTTTTGCATCACGTGGGGTCTCACCTTTGGCAATCTGTTAATAATTTTATTGAGCCCCAAGGGGAGGATTGTTCTCTCTAGGTTCCCTTAGCCCTCAAGATGGTGACTACATCTTCATTCAGCGACAAGGGAATGAGCCAGAGAGACCCCTTATCTGCAGGGGAAGCGTGGTGAATAGCCTCTCAGGCAAAGGAACCCTGCCCTCATTATGTGGAGTCTCCCAATTTGTCCTGTGGTCAACTTGCTGCTTTGGCCCCAGAGGGAACCCTGACATATAGGGACAAGAAGGTTGTTTCACCGTGAGAAGAGATCTGGGTTCCCAGGGCACAAGGGGTATCAGTCACACCTTTGTAATGTGATTCTCCTTGCTTTATGAATGACAGGTCAGTTGTGAGGACAGACTGACAGGAAATTGAGCCTGACCTCTGTGTACCATTGTGAAAGTCGTGTTTACCCTACTTTATTTTCTGAACACCCCTCTCCCACCAACCCCGCTTTCCTTCCCAGCTCTTCCTCATACTTAGCATCGGCAGCAATGTTAGACTATTGTAACCTGTATAAAAATGATCGGCCATGTGACCCTCTTCAGCATGGAGTCAGATTCAAACCCCAACCTGCTACCTCTCAATATTTAAAAGTACTTGGATTTTTTTCTACAGTTTATTGACAAAATGCTGATGGCAGATTATAATCCTAAAGCAGAGAAAATGTCCAGAAATTCTGTCTCTTCCCCAAATATAGTCGCTTCCTCTTCCACCACCAAGAGTCTCTGCTTCCCGCAGTCCTCCTTCTGCCTGGTGCTGGGGTCAGGGCCCCCCTTTCCTTGCTCCTTCTGCTGTGTTCTCTGCTGTTTCTGAAAAACAAAACAGGTTTTGAGGTTCTTCCCCATAAAGTTTCTGTTATATACATAGACAAAGCCCAGAACTCTCTCAGGTAGGCAAGAGGACAATGCTCTGAATATTTATATGCCGATTTTTTTTTTTTTTTTTTTTTTGCATCTCATAGCTTAAATTCTTCCCTTCAGGTTTAGCTGCATTTTCTTGGAGCAGAGCTTCATTTCCCTGATGGACGCCTTCGGAGGAAGCATGCTTAGACATGTATCAGGCAATGTCAGATCTGAATCAGGCTCACAGCCTGAATAAACAGGTGGCGACCGAGGAGTTCAGGAGGTTGTAAACCAAAGGCATGCAGACAGCAGGAGCAGGGAGCAGTTTCCAAAGCCGCTTCCATACTGCCCCTTTGCCTCCAGAGCCCTTTCTCCTCTGGTCTCGTCCTTATTTCTCTTCTTCCCCTGTTTGCCCCTTTCTTTCCTCTCTGCCCTCCCAGGCTGTCAATGACGGCTCCCACCGACGCTGCTCCCGTAGAATTTTGCTGACTTCTGATATGAAGGAGGTGAGAAATGGCAGAGGAAAACCTGTGGGGCAGGGAAAGAGAGTAAAAATGGATGCTGAATTTCATAGATATGGAAAGGGAAAACCCACCCTTGCCTCCCCAAATGGGAAGTTAGCACTTGCAGCTAATGAGAAATGTGGAAATGAAGCTTTCACAGCATCGCAGATAAGGAAGCCTGGCTATCATACTTCTAATTGGCAATGCTGCACTGTCCCCTGCGGAGACTAGAGTAGGATGGTGGTGATGGGGAGAAGGAGAGAGAGAGGGCTCCCAATAAAAAAAAATCACACAGAATTTATGTGAAAAAATACAACTAAAGTCGACACAACCAATTTCTTATTACAGGAGGGGTCAAACTACTTAGGAAGCATCTGTGAGGTAAGGCGGGAGGGGACAACAGATCAAGTGCCGCCTGAGGCATATTTGGGTCACATGTGTACAGGTTGGGGTTGCCCCCTGGTTTGCATGTGGGCAGATTCTTCTGTGATAGGCACATAACAGCTGTCTGAAGATTACTGGCTGTGATTGACTGATTAATTCAACATATTCACTATGTCATTTTAGGGAAGTTAGGAAAAGAAGGTGTGTTGCAGGGAGGAGATCTGAAAGCAAAGAATCGCAGTTCCGAAAAAGAGCCATACATTCTGTCTCCCTGTGCTCTGGGAAGAGCTGGCCTCCTTCTGGGGCTCTCACCCCTGCTGTGCGTCCTATTCAAAGGGAGTTTCCTCTGTTGTAGAGCCAGGCAGCCTATCTGCCATCTCCCAGGGTTCTGCTGACCAAGTTAACCTCTGGCCTCTCCATGTGTTCCCTTCCTCACCCCAGTGTGTCCACGACAGGACAGATGCAGACTCTGGGCTGTGAACCCTTCTCCCCCACATTCAGAAAGACAGCACCTACCATGATGATGGCCTTTGTTGGAGTACGGCCACCCTGGAAAGCAAAGCATAAAATCTCGTTTCTAAACAGCTTGCCTCATTACCCCTTCCTCCCCAAGAGATTGCAGGCAGCATCACGAGCATGCAGCCCAGGTGAATAAAAATGTTAGCTGTCCTATACAGAACCATCTTTGTCATAAGGCTGACTTGGTAACAGATTTCCCTGTGAGGCCGTTCCCAGTTCCATCACGTCATATGTGCCTATTATATGCTTATCGGACTAGGAGCTCAGACTAAAACCATGAACAACACTAGTCAGAAATCAAGACATAAACACAAATTATTGCAATACAAATCCATGGTACCAGGCTTAATGACAGCTCTGTGTGACCTGCCCCAGTTCTTCCAGGGCCCAGGACAGGAAAGGGGACAAACATTCAAGCAGGTGGATCGTCTTATTTTTAGTTAATTTTGTCACTCTTAACCTTATTTCCCTGTCTTGAAATTGTCCCTTCAACCCATCCTCATCCTGACCCTCCCATGCAGGCACTAGATTGGTCAGTTCAGTCTCAGACATGCTTTCGGACTCCCTCCCATATCTGTCTGTCCCAGCCCCCCTTCCTCCATGGCCTTGACAGCCAGCATAGGTCAAGTGCCCAACTGGTGTCCTTGGCCTCAGGCTTTCCCCCATCAGTCCTTCTGCTGTCCTGCCTACATGGAACTTTCCTAAAATACAAATCAGATTACATCACTGCTCGCTTGGAGACAATCGCCGACTCTCTTAGCTTTCTGAGACTGAATTTTGCACCATCTGCAGGCGCTTGGTGGAGGAGGGGATATTAATGGCATTCCTTGGCCCTGGAAGAAATGTGAATGAAGGGAAGGGGATTCAAACAGGAGCTGGGAAGGGAGAAAGCAGAGCTCTCATCCAGATTGCACATCGGAAGTACCAGGGGAGATTTTGTGAATCCCAGGTGCCAGGGCTGCCTCCCTGACCCCTACCACAGGATTGGGATCTCTGAGTGAGGTCTGAGCAGCCATAGACACATGAAGCTTCCCTTGGTGATTCTGACGAACAGTAGGACAGTGAGCGTCACAACCCCTGTGCTGGGGAACTCGGCAGGCTCTGCATTTCCCAATGCTTGGGAGGACAGTCACAAGGGTTCTACCTCTACCTCATGGAAGGAGAGCACAATATATATCACTTCCAAGATCTCTGGCTCATGGCGTCAGATGAAACTGACCCAGTTAACCCTTGAAGCTCTTGTCTTGGCTGCTCTCGAGCTCCACCCAACCGATCCAACTTGCCAAAAGCCACACTGTGGTCACAGATGGTACAACACTTAACTGGTTCCTCATTGGAGGAAAGTCTGCTTTCCGCAAGGAGAGCACAAAATTCAAATCATCACAGCCTTAAATAGTAGAGTACTACGCTTTATGAAGCACAAGGTGAATCAACACAATCTTTGTTTCAGACTCGATTTAGGAAACTTGTTGATGTTCTGGGTTTGTGATCCTGCAGGAGGATTGGAAGCTTCTTCGTCTATTTGTTTCTAGTTCACTAGGTACTCTGTTTTGGGGGAAAAAGCTGGTGGATCTTACAGTTTATTAAAAACAACTACGGGTTTGTTTCATTTCAGAGTTCAGCAAACGTGCTGATGTGTTTGGAATGTGTGGGGGAGATGGTCGAATTTGATTACTAGCATTTTAATTCACTTCTTATTAGGAAGCACACATTTCCCTGGGTGGAACCACAGCACAGGAAGCAGCTGCACAAAACTTACTCCACCGCACCAACAGCTACCATGTGTAGGAAGCCTCATTTTCTTTGAGGAAGGTAGCGAAGCCAAAGACCTTTTTTGTTTTGTTTTGTTTTGTTACATAAGTCTCTGCTCCTGGCCTCTGGCTAGTCCAAACAGCCTCATTATTCAAGTGAGGGCTCTAGGCGAGGCTGCCTGGGTGGACGCATTCTGCTCCTCTCCCTACAGCGCGCACTCTTATTGTGTCCTGCCCGCCTCCCAACGCGGACACAAGCCTAAAAATACTCCATTTGTACATCCTCATCTCTGCTGGCCTTACTTCTTAATGCAGGCCTTTCATTTCATCTCGGTGGCCTTCTCCCACTTTTGTCACCATTTTTTTCACCTAATAATTACAAAGAAAAACATTAGCAACACCACCCCCCGTCTCTTTTATCTACTTAAATATCCTTGACTGTGAGACACCGAGTACAGCATAGTCATTAATTTTTAATGTCTCTTCTTGTGGTTACTGTGTTCCACGGACTGAAGGACCATGAACAATGGTCTCCCAAACCTTGGACTGAGCCCTTTTTGTTGTAGGCAGGGATATAGCTGAGGGCATAATGGAGTCTGATCAAATAAATATGTGTTATCTGAAATAGCCTGTTCAAGGTGAATATGGATTTTTATCACATTAAACCCCAGCTTATGAGTCAGAGTTTTTCTGCCTGAATATTATTAGCAAACAGAAAAATAATTTTGAGAGATGGCAGTCTGAAAGAATTATTCCTCATAGGAGAACTGTTCCAGCGGCAGCCCAGGGACTCTGAGGACAGCTGCTGCAGAACTGCAGGGCAATCTCATTGCTTCCGAAGCAGGAAGTCTAGGAAGGGCCTGGTGGGGAAGCTCTAGCCTGCTGTTGGTGTCAGCAGCCCACTTCTTTAGCAGCATATAATCGATCCTTGGGAGGATCCTTTGGGCCTTGGCACCCTGTATCTGTGCCTCAACACCTCCAAAGCTGTATTTCCACTCTGCATCTTCCCTGAGATCCAGAACCACACAGACAGTGGTTTCCTGCGAGTCTTCAGTGTTCCTTTGGGTGCTGCCAGTCCTGCATGCAAGCATGCTCCTCTCATGTTGGACGGTATCATCATCTATCCATATTAATGAGCTGGAAGACGTGGAACTCTCCTTGGTTCCTTTTCTCTACTATCTTGCACAACAATTTGGCTGTGAAGACTCCAGTTGGTGGCCCAGATACATCGCTTGAGTCTAGCTGAACTACTTCTGCCTTAGTTCATTCATTTTCAGCTTCTTGCCGGGAAGGCAGATGCCTCCTTACCATCGTCCACACCACCAGCAGAACCATGGTTCTCCAGTACCTATCTGATCAGATCACAGACAAGAAACTTCCTCAGGCTCTAAGAAGTCTGCAGGACTTCATGGCTTCTTAGACTCTTCACACTTTGGCTTTAGCCAACCTTCCTAACCTTAGCTTCTACATTAACCAGCTGTACAATCACTTGCTGAAGTCCCACTACTCCCCAGGTTCAGGTTTCTCCAACATATTATTTAAATTCTTATCACGTTCCTCTCTGCCAAATGTTGTACTAGGCACTGTGGATTTAGAGAAGAGCTAGGTATAGATCATGGAAAGGTGCATCACTCAAGGGGGGAAAATAGGCAAGAATGAAAGCAATTGCATGGAAAACCAAGAGAAAAAGAAAAACATTTTATAGGACTTCAAAGATGTGAGTCTTTAATTCTGGCTGAGAGATCCAGAGAAGACACTTGGTGGAGTTGGCTGTTAAACTAGGACTTTAAAAACAAACAAAGAGGGAATAACTACACAAAGTCACAGAACTATGAAATGGTCAAGCGTGTCCTTGGGATGATAAACATGAGTGGAGTAGAAGATGCCCAAAGACAGTAGTACCAAGGAGGGCACACAGGTAATTTGAGGTAGGACCAAGGGATTGTATGTGAGGTCATGATGTTTGTACTTCTGTTTTTAATTCTCATTCACAATAAAAATGTGTTATCTTTGTTGGTTTCCTAGGACTGCTGTAATATATTGACACAAAATAGATGGTTTAGACATTAGAAGTGTATTCTTTCAGCGTTCTGGAGGCCAGAGGTCCCAAATCAAGATGTCATTAAATCTGGTTCCTACTGGAGGCTCCAAGGCTCCAAGGCTCCAAGGAACAAGGTGTTCCTTTTCTCTCTCCTAAATTCTGGTAGTTGCCAGCAATCTTTTTTTTTTTTGAAAAATTATTTTTAGAAAGTAATAATGATTTATTTATTTGTTTGACACAGTCTTACATATTGGAGGGAATCGTTTTTATGTAATCATGCATAGATGGATATTGACAAAGTAAGTTAAGGCCAGTCCTAGACCAGGATCTTCCCCTTTGTCCTTTCCCGGGTCTCATGTCACCTCTGCATTGCCCCCATGCTATAGACAGAAATAAGCAAATACATGCATATTAATTTTGAAATTTCTGAGTTTCTCTGCCTGCCTGTGTATAGTTGGGCTTCTCATGGGAGTTCCCTTTGCATTGATATCCCCCAATCCCTCCCTTCCCTCCCTGTCTCCCTCCCTTCTCCCCCCACCTTCATAGTTATGAGTCCCCCTACTTATGTGAAATTTCACCTATGGTGAGATTATTACTTAAGCTTAGCTAACTTTCATCCTGTCTTAGATTTTACTCTAGCTTCCACATATGAGAGAAACATTTGGTTGCTGACAATCTTTGGTGTTCTGTAACTTGTGGACACATCATCCCAATCTCTGCCTCTGACTTCACATGAAATGCTTTCCTGTGTGTCTGGGTCCAAATTTCCCTCTTCTAAGATACCAGTCTTTGAATTAGGGTGAGACCTCATTTTGAGTACATCCACAAAGCATATTTCTTTCTTTCT
>PVKS010031485.1:0-23395 GCA_004027875.1 Aplodontia rufa | reverse complement strand
ACATACACACAGACACACATACACACAGACATACACACACAGACACACACACATACACACACAGACATATGCACAGACAGACAGACACAGACACACACACATACACACAGACACACACAGACATACACACAGACACACACACAGAGACATTCACACACATACACACAGACACACAGACATATACACACAAACACACACCCACATACACACACAGACACACACACAGACATACACAGAGACACACACATACACACTCAGACATACACACACAGACACACACAGACACTCACACACACATACACACACAGACACACACACAGGCATACACACATACACACACAGACACACATGCACACACAGAGTGGGAAGAAGCTGTGACCGCAGTTCTATCTCTGCTGTTCTTGTCACTAAGCTTATGGACGATTCCAGACTGGGGCAGAGTGAACAGATGAGATGAGTGTGGTTTGCAGCTCCAAAGACCTTTCTCCAGGACCCATGAGTGTGCGAGGGAGGTAGGGAAGTGTCTGGATCAATCCTCCAACTTTTCAGAGATAACACAGAAAAGAAAATGTGAGGGGCAGGGTTAGGGATCTGGGTCCGACACTTAGGAAAGTAAGAAAATAATAGAGACAGTCTGAACCACGGAGCCATTTCAACGGCAGTTGCTAGAACTTTACATCTAGATAAGCTCATTGCGCTGAGTTCAGATGTTTACTTGGAATATTGTAATCTGGGTGGGAAGTTGGACTGGAATTCTCCAAGTCCCTTCCAAGTGCAAGACTCACTGACTCCACGGCCTTCTCACATCACTGTGGTCACTGTTCTCCCTTCACTGGAAACCTCCAAGTAGCTTTGCAAGTGCAGATGTGGAAACGTGCTTCACTTGCCTGCTTTTAAACAGCTAGCACCTAACGCAGGAAGCCAAGAGATAAACACGCTCCTTGATGGAAACGGTACTTGGCCTAGATCAATAATACTGATCTCTCACCTTGCAAAAGAATCGACATGTATGTAGTTTAAAGCATGAAGTCCAACTTGTGTGTGGCTTACATGCTACCAACTAACAAAACAGCCCCATCCATAACTTGGAGGATATTTAATGACCGTATTCTCAAAATACAAAATATGGCTCTACATTATCAATTCTGATTTCTGTAAATCATCCAAGAAAACTAGTCCCATCATTTAATGTCTTATTGAGCAGTGGAACTCTGGTTATCTTCCACATTTTTATTGAGTTGATTTTCTACAGACTGTAGGAAGTATGGCCTATACAATTCTAAAAACGATTTGCAACCACTCACCTCATCAACAGTCTCATGAAGGCAGAGAAATGTCCAGTTTCCCTATAACTATGTTACCGTAAGCACACACCTTAAAGAAGTGTATGCATTCATTCTTGCATCTTTATAAATACATAAGGTATTGGGTCCCTGAGGAGGCTTAAACCCATTGTATTATCATCCATTTATCACCTATCAGTGTTTTCTAGATCCTGCCATTCTGGCTAGAGATAGAAAACATAGCAATAATAAATCACCTTCACCTGTTTCATGATGCTATAACAGAATACCACAGACTGGATAATAAATAATGGAAATAAATGCATTGGCTCACAGTTCGGGAGCCCAGGAGGTTCAAGATCAAGGTGTGGGTGTCTTGCATGTCATACCCAGCAGAGGGGCAAAGGGAGGGAGAGAGAGCGAATGCCCCAAGGTGGCCCAAATTAGCCCTTTCATAATGAACCCACTCCTGCAGTAAGGACACAGATCCATTCACGTAGGCAGTGTTCCCCACCCAACAACAACAAGCTTAACCCATCTGGTCCCAAGCTTTCAACGAGACTGATGCAGATCAACTAAAATAAGTTGGGAAATCATAATCTAGAGCTTATATAAATCATTATATAAATCGAATCAGAAGGTTTACATTATACTATAATGCCGAGCAAGCCCTGTAACCACAGAGCCGCCACTCCAGCCCTCAAGGGCTACCATTTGAAAATCAGCAGAAAGCATAGCAGTAAATTTTATAAAACAAGCGCTGTCAATCCTACAGGAGAAAAAAAAGAAAAAATCCTATAGGTGAAGGTAGTGATTCAGGACAGAATTTTCAGAGGTATTTGTGCAGAAATTTCATGAGTCGACATACTTTGGGAATGGAGTGGAGGTAAGAAAGTAAACATGGATGGTGACAATGGTGGTGGGGGTGGGGACGTCAGACTGTAGGGTCAATAAATTGATTCGTTTACTGTGTATTGACAATGTAAGCACTATAAAATGGCTTTGCTACGGATACATAGTAACTTCACAACAATCCTAAGTGCTAAATGAAGCACCAGGTGAAATCAGTTGCAGGTGTCATCTCTAAAGTAGATATTGACAGAGAACCGTGAGAGAATAAAAGTCCATCTGAGGCAAAGAGAAGAAGAATCTTTATCCACAACTTTATCATATGCACATCCACAGGGACGCACGTATCCTCACCCTAAGATGCCTGATCCACTCATCATGAAAACAGGACTACTTGTGTGCAGGCTAAATCTTCAAGCTTAATATCAAGCCAGGCATGATTCAGGGGAGAAATTGTTCCCAAAAAATAAATATTAAAAATTCTGAGATGAACAGGGTAAACTGGTTCTCCAAACATAGCCTGTTGGGAGAGAAGGGAGGAGTGGCGTTTGCCCAGCCAGGTTTCACTGTGGGGAGCTCTGAGCCCCACCACACACCGCAGAGCTGTGCGAGGGCAGGGTGGAGCCCTCTTCCTGACAATGAGATGTCTTCACAGCGTTTGGTGGGAACAACATGAGCTCACTCCCTAAAAGGACCTCAAATTTCAACAGAATAAGTCATGAGAAACGTATTATTAACTCTGGCACTTTTAAACCGAAGTTATATATAACATGTTCTTTTATGATGCTGAACCATTATAGCTTCTGTCATTACTAAGTTATCTGAAGATAAAATCAGTGGACTTGGGGGACAATATCATTTATAATCCACAAGATATTCTGACAAAAGTAATTGAACCCAGTTCTGGAGAAGGCATGAGAACCAAGACCTGGTCTGGTGGCAGTGGCAGCTCTGCTGCTACCAGGGGAGGCTCACACAATCCTTTCCACTTCTGCTTTCTCGTCAGTGAAAGAAGAGTTTGGAACTGATTGATTTGTGAGCTTCTGCCCAACTCCAGCAATCGATGCTTCTGGGTAATTAGTTGTTGACACTGGGTCTTGTTTTCAAGCAAGGTTGGGTTTCTAAGAATGAGAACGACTTCCTCAAGCTGGTTTTGTGCAATGGTGAGCAGCCTGCTGAGATATAGGGAACACATTCTGGCTGCTGCATTGGGACCACGCTGTAGCGTGCAAGAGCGGAACTAGGAACGAGCCCACTGGCATTATTCAGGCTTGGCCAGGGCAAGAGGTTTTGTGAAATACCCGGATACATTTTGATGTATCCATTGCACATTCTGGAGTGAATGTGGACTAAAGAGGAAAGCCGAGTCATAGGCCATTCTGTAGAGTTTGGTCCTAAGGACTGGAAGATCAGGGTTGATCTTGATTGGCAGGCAATCCTGTGCGAGGGGAAGCCTTGGGGGCGGAGAAGTCTAGTCTGCATGTATTAATTAGGAATGCTTCCTACATAACAAATGACCATGTGGAGCAGTAACTGGACACATGATCTAGAGCTCAGGAGAGACGCTTTTGGTAGAGAGATCATCGCCACATGAAGAGTGGATACCATTTTCTAAGCGGAAGAGCACATCTAGAGAAGGGGTCTGAGTCCAAGGATCCAGTTCTGCATCAATGGGGTTCAGATATTGGGGCGAAAAGGAAGAGGCAGCCATCGAATGTTAGGAGAGCAGCCAGTGAGAATGGGAAGTCAAGGGCTGGAGTTTGATTTAAGGAGCAGGAGTGGGGAGGGACACATACCAGCCAGATGCTACTACTACAAGGCAGCTGGAAGAAAGTTCACAAACCAGGAAAATGGCATTAGAGGTGGGAGGTCCATTGTCTACCTCACCTTGGGCCTTGAACAGCAGCACTGGGAAGAGAGGAGTGTTAACTTGGATCTATTTTGATCAGAGGTAGTAACTTACCATCTGGGAAAAACATATTCACCCACTTTTAAATTCAGTCTGTTAGGGTAGCATCTAGTAGATTCTTCAAAGGAGAAACTTTGCTTTTCTGTTTTCGGTAAGCTGGTAGATAGAGTTGATGTAGCTGGCCAGAGTGCCTGCTTGCCAAGTGGAGGCAGATCTTTTCAAAGTCTCCAAGTACATAGGAATGTTTTCCCTCTTCTTCTTACATATCAGGAATAGGATATTAAATTAGGAATAGGATATTAAATAGGATACATGAGTGAATGAATGGACAGAAGGTCCCTTGATTAAAAGACGCAGCTTGGTGTGCCCAGAGCTCTCGGGGCACTCTGCAGCCAGCACACTGACAGAGATCTGAGACCATTTCTGCATCTCTGGTGTTCCGAGAACATTCAGGTTCTTGCCAGGCGGTCTGTGAGGTTACCTGTATTTCTTTCACTTTCCCAACTCTGGGCAGCCAGCAGCTCTGACCGTCACCTGGAAGCCAGTTCCTCACCCGATGGTTGCTTTGTAGGCTGTCAAGCAAAATGCTTCCCATGTGGGTCCTCCCCACCCACCCTCTACTACTTGATCCTTTTTGCCTGGGGATTTCATGATATCATACAAGAATATATTATTTTTGCATTTCCTTAGAGAGAATGCTCTACTTAGTGGCTTTAAAAGAAAGCAGCCCATTTATTAGTCTTGGAGAAGAATGGATGGGTCAACTTTATTATTAAGCTTAGATTTTCTGGGGCTGGGGGTGTGGCTCAGTGGTAGAGTGCTTACCTAGCATTCATGAGGTCCTGGGTTCAATCTCCAGCACAGCCAAAAAAAAAAAAAAAAAAAAAAGCTTAGATTTTCTACAGCCAGATTATGCAGCTAAATTCAGTTAATTAGCTGTTATTTCAAATCACTGTATATTTTAAACATTTGGTTCTCAGTCACACAGGTTATAGGTATATTGGTACATACATCAGGAGTGTGTAAAAGATGATAAAAGATGCTTCCTGCTATGTTAAGCTATATACTTATTTTTATTTTTATTGTGATATAATTATATTAATTAATATTGAATAATATTTTACTTGGAGTTTTTTTTTTTGCTGTTATTTGCTTAGTATTATTATTCAAGGAGTGTGGATCACTTCCAAGTGACTTCTCTAGCTTCATGTGGGATCCTGGGAATGTCAGTTCGAGGTGAAGACAATAAGCACAAAAAACAAGCTACACATGAATTTTTCCTAGATCATACATGTGAATGTATAATCCAGTGGATCTGGAATGGCAAAGGAAGCCATTGATTCCTCTGTATTGTGAGTTATCTAAGATACATTTAGTTGTAGTAACGCAGAATGGGTTGGTCTTTGAGTGAATTTGATTTCTCTGAACATATTTGTATCCCCCTCCAACATTTTTTAAAATAAAGTTTTTATTTGGAATAATTGTAGGTATACAGAATAGTTACAAATATAGAACAGTGAGTCCCCATATACTTTTACCCAGTTAAGGTTAACATCTTACACATTAACCATTAACTAAACTACAGGCTTCATTTGGAGTTCACCAGTTCTTTCTCTAGTATTCCTTTTGTATTACAGGACCCATTCCAGGATGCAAAATTGCATTTAGAACTTTGACTTATAAGGAAAATCAGGGCCAGAGTTAGAATTGTAAAGACCCCAGACGCAATATATAACAACTGAAATTTGCAATCAGGAAAAATAAACAGAAATAGCATAGATGCAAGTCTTGGAAAAACCTTGACTTCAAAGATGTGGCCAGAATTATGTTTTATTTCAAGCAATTTATATATGTTTCTGATGGTACTGTCAGGATAGCTTATATTTATCTTTATTATCAGGATCCAACAAGGTTTCTTTTAAGTCAACTATGATATACTCTTGGACTCAGATGAAGGACACTTTCTCTGAGAAATCTGGCAGCAGCATGATATTCTGGGAAATAGTTATCTTCATTCTTGCTCCTTGTGTATCTCATTTCCTTCCAGGTTCTCCCCTCACCTTTGAACTGTGGTCATATTAATTATCACAATGGCTTTTTAATCCATTCACCCAAAACCTGCATTGAGAACCGGTTGTGTCCTGAGTTATGTGAATCCCACCATCTTTCAGATGGACCCACACAAGATAACCAGGTTTGACTGTACACTGGATAGGAGCTCATGAAGTATTCTTAGGTTGCTGTGGAAAGAACCCCACAAGACAAGCACAAGGCAGAGAAAACATGCCAAAGACCCAAGCCATGTGATTCCATGGTCTTTGAAGTGTTCCAGTCTAGCTGTAGCATATGCCCTGCTTGGGAGAAGCTGCCTGGCATGTCAGAATGTCATAAGTCTTGGATGCTGTCCAAGGGGTCTGAAATCTTTGCAAAAAAGATGGGAAATCAGTGGTAGTATTTGTGCTTTGGGAATATCAGTGCAGACAAGGATTACTGGTGGAGAGAACGTGTGGAAGGAAAAGCAGTAGGAGCTATGGGGTCATAGCCCCCAAACCACAAAGACCTCCCTCCTCTCCTTTACTTGGCCAACATTTTAATCATCCCTTTAAGAGGAGGTTGAAATGCTGCTTCTCCCGAGAAGGCTTATTTCCCCCTTCTCCTCTGACACACCTAGTCATTGATTCCCATAGCTCTTTGTTCCTAACTTGATTATAATATTTATGATGGAGTGTTGTAAGGACTGTTTTTCGTGTCTGTCGCCCTTCTGCAATGACTTCTCTAGGTTAGGGCCTGCGTCATATCATCTTGGTATGTTCAGCATTTAGGACAGCGCTGGTTCAGGCATCTGCCCAAATACTTGATGAGTTAGATATGGGAGGGATCACAACAGGAATGCAGAAGAAAGCTGACCCTTCTTGAGGTGGAACCATCGCTGCTGCCCAAATTTGTTCCTGCAAGATTCCATGCACAACCATTTAATCAGTTCAATCAAGGAAACAAGGAGATGAGACTCAATTAAAGAAATTGTAATTCTTTAAGCAATTGGTATGGATAACGATTACTTGGGCATGTTGTAGAATGATCCAAAGTTGTAACCAGGTAAGAAGAGAATTGTTTCTGGATGCAAACCTGCTGCAGAATATGTTACAAAAGCAATGTTGGGTACTTTATCTCAATTATAGCATCTGAAGAGAAATTTCTTTAGTTCTGAGGGTTATCTTTTTTATGAGAAACGAAATATCAGTTTTTCCTTACTGAAACTATATGTTTTTATTGTTCATAACTGAAAATGGCCGATTCTGTATGGATACATTCTCTTCCACTGTGAAAGATTGGGTTGTTTTGGACCAGCCTTCCCACTCTGAGGAGCTAACGAGCTAAGCTAAACACTGAAAATTAAAATTCTGAAATGGATGTAGAGCCAGAAAGGCAGTAGAAATAGTGGAGCCAAGATCTGGAAGAGGATAAATGGCCACAGATGTTTTCTTAGTTTGTTTTCTAATGCTGTTTCAAACTACCCAAGACCAGGTGATTTATAAATAATAGAGGTTTATTTTAGCTCATGTTTCTGAAGTTCAAGAACATGGTGCTGCATCGGCTTGCTTCTAGTGAGGGCCTTGTATTGCTTTGATTCAACACAAAAGGGCAAGTGACTGACTGTGGAAGAGGTAAAACATGAGCGGCAACCTTGCTGTAGAATAACCAAGGCTTGCAGGAAATAATCTAGTCTCACCAGAACTGCATTAATCCCTCTTAAAGGCTTTGTTGCCTATCAACATTGTTATATTGAGAAATAAAGTTGCAGCGTGAGTTGCATAAGGGACAAACTATATTCAGACCATAGGTAAACTTGATATCTGGGTTCACTTTTTTCTGAAAATGATTGCTGATTCTGAGAACTGTGGTCTACAAGGTAAAAACTAAGAGAGCTTTGGATATTTATGGAGCTGGGAAAATAGAAACTGGAGGCTAACGTTTGCCTAGGAGTAAAGGTCTTGGCAAGTGGCTCAGGCAGTCAGTGTAGATCCAGAAAGTCTATACTTAGGGATAATCCTGACCTGGAAATAGCCAATTCTCAGATGAATGACCCCAGCTTCTGATGATCTCCAATCAGTGATTGGATTAAGATGCTCTGAGATATTGGTGCTCTAGCCCAGCTGCCTGCTAAAAGCATGTGTACATCATCTCATACAATTTCTTGACCATTTGCACCAAGAAATTACTGGCAATAGAAAAGTAACCAGGCAAACAAGGAGACAGGATGTGACCAAAAACCAAAAGAAAAATAGACAACAGAAACAGATCCACAGTGAGCTTCAGATAGTGGAGTTCAGAAACAAACATTAAAACACTGACCATTTATGTGTTAAGAAATTAAAACTAAATTAAAATGCAGAGAATTAGAAAAGATAATAATGAAATACGAAGGGGCAGGATAGTAGATTCCATGTCTATGAAATGAAATAGATTTCAGTTTGACTCCTGGGTCTGCTTTTACTGGGTCATGACCCCGGAATATTTAGTAACTTCTGAGCTTCAGAGTCCTCATTTTTAAAATCCAGATAATACTTGATTTTTTTATAATTGTTAAGAAAATTTTAAAAATGCATATAAAATTCCCAACAACAGCAGACCTTAGGCATGAAAGTTAACTCTGAGGAGTCACTGGAGGAGAAAGGACTTCTACCCAGCTCTCCTTCCTCCATGCCACCCGAGCTCTTTCCACCCTGTTGTCAAATATCACCTTCATTTCTTTGTTCTCTGTCCTTCTCTTCATTCTTCTTACTCATCTTATTTTAAGAAAGAAATAGAGAATCTATCTCATGGAATTAATTATCATTATCTGGAAGTGAGTAGATTTTAAAACATCACTGAATTAAATTTATTCAAAGAATTAAAAAAATGACCTTTTTACTTCTCTTACAATATGTCAAGAATAAAACATCAGTATGGGTTGCCTCTTCAAGCTAGGAATCTATTAGGTTTCTACTTCCTTGTAAGAAGACAGTTATAGCTTCCTATCTGAGAGCTTGGTAGACCCTCTGTGATAATCAACCCAGAATCATTAGCAAGACCCCAACCTGCTCTGGCAATGCTGAGAATCCCGGCAGAAGAAAGCTTTCAAGTTCATTTTTGGAACCTTTACTTTTGTGACCCTTTTTCCTCTCCTCAGCACCTTCTTTTTAAGTCTAAATTTTCACTAAATCTTAGCATATTCAAAAACAAATACTATGAGATTGTGCAATATTAAATATACAATGTCTATACATTTTGAAACATTTCTCATATAGGAAATGTTATTTAGTATCATTTGACAAGTGACTTTTACTAGGCTAACAAACATTAGCGAACAGTTTTATATCAAAAATACAAGAGCACTTTTTAGTACAATTTTCAGTTTATGTACTTCAAATATTAGTACCTATGAAAATTTTAATAGCTTGCTTTTTATATGAAAAAGAAATTGAATCTTTATTCTTTATTTAATAAATGACTGAGACATGATGTACTAGTTCTCGTTGTGTATTTTCTGCCTTGATTTTAACATCTCTTTTTTATAAGGATGGTTTTCTTCCAGGTCAACAACAGAAAAAAATGGTAGTGTTCCAAAAGAATGGAGTCCTGAGTTATTTTCAGCACTAATAGTTTGTCTTACAACATTCTTTCTCAATGACAGGAAGAACTGCTTGGTTGAACTGGATATCCCCACAAAAAAATTGTCACCAGCTTAAGTAGACAAAATACATTTTGCTGTTTTATTTATCATCAGAAGAAAATCTTTCTTTTTACTGCCTTACGCTTTTTCTTGCAAATTAATTAACTATGCACTGACCACTTTTTAAAACCAGCCGCTGTGCTCTGGCCACTGAGGCTGGGAGGAAGTCCCTGGTCCTATACCCAAGAAGTTACTGGCACAGGTGCTCTGGGCCTCAGTGTCCTGAGGTTTTGAAGGAGACAGCTTCACAGGTCTGTTTTTCTCATTCTTCTTCTCCTTCTCCTTTTTCTTCCCCCTTCCCCCCTCCCTCTCTTCTCCTTCTCTTTAAATAAATTTTATTTGTTTATTAAAGAGAAACAGAGTGAGAAAGAGAGAGAGAAAGAATCAATTTTTTCATAAGGCTTTTGTTGCTCTGACACTTGGTTGTGTACTTAGTGGTGCTGGGGTTTGAACCCACATCCTGTTTTTTTTTTTTAGAGAGAGAGAGAGAGAATGAATCAATTTTATCTAGTTTTTCATGTGGCCTTTGGTGCTCCAAAACTTTGTTGTGTAGGTGGTGCTGAGGTTTGAATTTGCATACCTGTGCATTCTAGGAAAGCACCCTAAACGCTGAGCCACAGCTCCAGCCCCGAACCTGCATCCTTAAGCATGCCAGGCAAATGCTGCAACCGCTCCAGCCCTAATAAATTTTATTTTTAGCACAGTTTTCAGTTTATAGTATCTCTTTGGAAAGAGAAACTCCGCCACCTAGTTTTCACCTATTTGCATCTTTCCTTAGTATGGGATATGTAATTGAATTAATAAACCTATACTGATACACTGTTATTAACCAGTCTCCACTTTTTCAGTTTCCCCTAGTGACCTTTTTCTGTTTCGAGATCCCATCCAGAATGTCACATACATGTAGTCATCAAGCCTCATTCTGATTCCTCTGAGCGATGACATTTCTCGGACTCCTTGTTCTTTATTAACTTGATAGTCTGGAGTGGCTTTAGTTTAAAAACAAAAGAAAGGAAACGAACCTGGGCACAGGCTGCAGATCACACCCTGGTTATTTGTCCACTTAAGGCAGAATTCCCATAGTGAGGTCATGTGCTGGGAGGGATGTGAAGACCTGTCAGTGTGACTTCCTCGTCAGGTCACAGTGCGCCCCCTCGCCTGGCACCTCCAAGCAGCCGCTGTGTTCTCAGACTGCTCTCCCATCTTTGGGCTGTGATTTCTGGCCTCTCCACACCTTTTCCACCACCACAGTCTCTGCCACTTCCAAATATTTCTTTGTTCCAGAAGTACTATTGCTTCTTTTAATTAGCAATGAAGTACAACTTTTTATCAAGCAGAAATCTTGTACCTCCTTACTCAAAGGCAGAGAGACTGTCTGCAAGACCTACTGTGGCTGGCTCTCTGCTCCCTGGAGAGGGGGCTGCTGCTTCATCCCACCCTGCTTCCAGAACTCCTGACGGTTCCCAAGTCAACAAAGGAAAGACAAAATAGGTGAGTGTGCATTTCAAATGTATAGAGGGCTCACATTCTCCAGACACAGCAAAACAGCAGCGCTAGCACCAGAGTCCAGCAGTGTGTCCCATGCTAGAGGAGGAACAGCAGGGAGAAGGAAGGAAGAGGAGGAAGCAGGGCTCAGCGGAGCCTGTGGGCTTCTCAGAGGTGATCTCTGAATGGAGTTTTCAGCAGTGTGTGGTGCACAGTGCCAGCAGCCCAGCTAGGAGGAACAGCCTGAGTACACAGATGGGCATGGATGACATGGCACATTTAAGAAAGTGCCAGGATTCTGAACCGGTGCAACATAAAGGGTTAATGAGGGAGCAGCAAGAAGATGAATTTGGAAAGGTACTGCAGAAATCAAGCAGATTGGAAAGTGCCGTTTATGTCACTCTGAGGCCTTAGAACGCTGTTGAATGCTGTGACGTGAGGTCGCCTTGGTGGCAGAGGAGTAGCGTTGAAGCTCTTGACCAGAAAGATTAGGATAAGAAGGTCAGGAGTTAGCATACTCAGGGAAGAGATCTATCATCCCAAAGGGGACTATGGAAATAGAATGGAAAAAGATCACATTTAGATCTTGACTTAAAACAATTTAAAAACTCTTAGCTTGCTGAGCCTGTGGGCAACTAAGAGTTGGTAATGCAAGATTTAAGACCCGGCTATATGACACCTTGAAACAGGCTGTCTGAACTGAGTTGCTCTTTGGTCACAGAGAAGTCCAAGAGGCTATTTGCCCTCTAGTGGCAACCACAAAGCATTTTCAACTTTGCTGGAGACCAGAATACACACTATAGAAAAGGTCATCTCTGGAAGCCACTATAGTCACTATAGTCCATGAAGCTATGTGTAGTGGTCTCTGGACTTACACAGAAGCCTGAAATGAAACAGCTAAAACAAGAAAAAAGATGCTGTTTAAAAATAAGAACTGATCTTACCACTAGGTTATCACACTCTCGTTAACATTAATTTTACACAACTTTTCAACACCATGTTTAACAGGATATGATGGAATGTCCCATTGCATCATAAATGACATATTTAAGGCTTTCAAATGTAGAGCACAGTGATATATTTGGAGGTGGAAAAGGTAGTTTCCCTGCACACCCAGGAGTCTGTTTTAGGCTCTGATCTGTTCATCGAGATTTTACACGGGACTTCTAGGGAACCCGTGGCCACTCGGTTTAACATTAGAGATTCCAGGGGACTGGGGTGTAGCCCTGAGGGAGAACGTTTGCCTAGCATGTGCGAAGCTTAGGGTTTGAACCCCAGCATCACCATTAAAAAAAAAGTTTCCAGTTTATTGCTTTCTGCCCCCCACTCCCACGTAAGTGGTTTATACCCTGTTGTGGAGTCTCTGGGATCAGCTCACTCTTTCAAATACAGTCTTCTGAGAAGCAGTGCTTTCCCCTGCCTTCGCAGAATAGCTCATTACTTATTTATAGGTAAGTCTCCAGAATAAGGTAACATTACCACTGGTCTGCTGTGGCCTCTACACACATAAGTACATTCATAATTGATAGAAGTGTCTATGCTAGCATTGCAGCTAGAATAAATCTAAGGTTAGATCTCTGGGAGGGCAAATCATGTCCTCATTTTCATTAAGAAATAAATACGAGGCTTAGTTCAAAATTATCCAAGAGAAGGTGTACACGGAGGCTGGGTGCGGAGGACAGTGAGGTGTGGAAAGAGGAGAGAGGGCACAATGGGAAAACCAGCCTAGGAGATTTTGGACTCAGCCTTGCTGAGCAAGCGGCTTGTGTTTCCCTTCTGCACTGTCTCTGGTGGGAGCAGTGACTGACAATGTTGGCCTTTTCTTGCTGGAAGTCAGACCCTCAAAGAATCTGAACTTCTTTGAGAAACGATGGGATTAAACTGCGTTAGGAAATTCTGAGCTGATGGAAATCAAGCAGGCAGGTGAGTGAGGCTTTCCCTGGAATGCTCTGCCCTGGTTTCCTTCTCTTGGAAGTGCAATTGATCTCATGAGTGAATTCTCTACCTTGCAATGGATGACTAAAGACTAGAAGAACGCAGAGCTGCTGACCACACGGTATTAACCCCATGTGGCCAAAATGCCAGGTGAGGGGGAGCAGGTTACAAAAACCTATGTCTAGAAGGATGCAATTTCTATACACAAATAAGACACAGCGATCTCTGTGTGTAGCCATATTTACATGCGCAGAATCATCTAAACTTGCTGCAACTGTTCACAGAGATTATCTCGGGCTGGGGAACTATGGGTAATTTCAGTTCTGCCATCTCACTTTTTTAGTTATTTGTAAAAATAATTTTTAAAACAAGGATACAAATGTTTTCTTAAAACATTGTACGTGGCTGCCTCTTTGCAAATACTAAGTGATTAATTTGGGTTTTAAAAGTTATTAAAACTCTCACAGTAACTGGAAAAACTTAAAGGTTAATACTAATAGGATTTTAGAGTGGCATGGATGTTTTTTATACATCAAAGCAAACAAAATCCATAAAATACTGGTTTATGTTATCATATAATTTTGAAAGCCTCTGTAGGTTTGTATAATGTTTAAACAAGCATTAAAAACACACACCAACCACAGATAAAATATTCATAATGCATAGGACCAATTAAAATTCCTTAGAGCAGAACCTAGAATAAGGTAAGGGTTTAATAAACATGTCTTTATGATTATTATGGATTAACTTACTACAAAACAGTAAGAAAGTAAAAATTCTTCAAGATTGGACAAAGAAAATTAATAAACAAATCCCTTTACCACACAATGTCTAGTAAATAAACATACAGTAAAATTCAAACACCCACAAAAATGCATCCAAAGTATTAGATACACATTAATAGTGATATGAGCAAAGATTTCCAAAGAAAAAAATGATATTTTCTAGTTACTGATGAGATCTCAGAGAAACAGCTCCTTTTATGCCATGCAAGGGAAACAAGAAATGCGTACTTTCTATGTGATCTGTCAGTAAATACAAATAAGAATCTTTAAAATATTTATATAATTTACCTAGGAATTCTATGCATAGGAATTTAGAATTCATCTTCAGGAAACAACGAGCAATTTCAATGTATATTTTTTGAAAAGATCCAGTAACCTTACTTGTAGAAACTTACCCTACCGAGAAACTTCATGTGTGCATGGTTAAAATGACAGAGAGATGTATACTTATGCACTTCTGTGGTAAAAGATTGGAAACAACCTAAACTACAGAACGATAAATAAATCGTGGTGCTTCCAGACAATAGGTTATTATGGAAAAGATAACACAATGAAAACAATTTCAATGAAAACACAATTTCAGAAAGATCCACCCCCAGTGCCTTTAAATAATAAAAGAGATACTGAACAGGGTACAAATGTGGGAAATGAGCACGTATTTGTACATTCATAAAAATAAACTGGAAGGATACCCAAGAAATTAATTATAGAGGCTTCTGTGGGTGTGACTGGGAGAGTAGGCAGATGCAAAACAAGACTGGGAGAGAATATTTTGTTTTATTTAGCTTTTGAATCATGTGAAGTCATTAGTTTTTTTAAACACTAAATAAATGAATGAATTGAATTGAAAAAACACACAAAATGTGACTGCAAGATAATGGGGGGAAATCAAGAAATCAAGTAACTTTTAAATGTCTAAATTAAAAAAAAAATAGCAATACCTGAAATTTAAGGTGCTTGTCTTATCTTCTTGGAGGTAGAGAAATTTTTTTTCTTCTATTGGCACCCTCTTATCTGAAAATGTATCTGACACATAGTAGGTATTCTGTTAATTTTAGAGGAATAAATGAATTACTGAGGTTTTAGAAGCTAATCACTGGAAGAAATCACAAGAACTGTTTTTTCTGATACCAGGGATTGAACCCAGGGGTGCTTAACGACCGAGCCACATTGCCAGCTTGGTTTATTATTTTATTTTGAGACAGGATCTCATTAAGCTGTTTAAGGCCTCCCAAAGTTGCTGAGGCTGGCTTTGAACGTGTGATCCTCCTGCCTTAGCCGCCTGAGCCACTAGGATTACAGGCATAAGCCACCATGGCCAGCTCACAAATACTTCTTTCACTCGGAATTGCTTTTTTCAGCAAGAAAAGAAAACTATTTTTGAGAGAAGACACCAAATAAAAGTTGCAAAGTTTCAAGGAGCTCTTTCATCAGCCCTAATTCTAAAGGGGCTGTTAAAGCAGATTATTAAAGCAAAGACAAAATCCAGGCAAGCAACTGCAAAGCATCACACGCTGCAGACTCTGGGGCCATTCAGATCCATAAACCAGGTCTATCATTTCCTTCCAATAATGTGCCCACTTTCCTTTTCCTTGCCAATGAGAGATATGAGGATATGCTCACAGCTTAGTGTGACAATTAATGAGGGACGGAAGACTTCAAGCTAAGAGAATGAGCTATAAACCGTCGAAATCCACCAGGAAACACGCCGAGTATTAAACATGATCTGGTGCTAGCGTAATGGTTAATGCTGGGGAAATGTTCAGAGCAGAAACGAAGCCTACGCAATGAGCTGGTGCCTGGATATCACATTAGTCCTGCTCAGCACTGGCTGCACATCATGCTCACCTGGGGAGCTTTTAAAACGCCAATGCCAGGGCTCCTCTCCCAGAGATTCGGACTGAATTCCTGTGGGTCCAGCTCTGGCATTTCTATTCAACCAAGAATAAAATAGTGACACTGATGTCAAGCCAGGGCTGAAATATTCTACAAGGGACCAGGGGAAGGAGGAGGGAAGTTTTTCTTTTTCATTATATTATTGAAAAGACATTTTAATCAGCTGGTTCCAGCCATTACAATGTACACAAACGCAGTGCTTTTTAGATTAAACCTTCCCTCTATTCCCCCACATCTCCCTAGCCAGACTACACTCATGCTTGGACGATTAATATTATTTCTTCTGGTTTGGTGTGGCTGTCATCTGTCTAGCTGCCTCTCTTGCGTTCACTCTTCCCTCACATTTTCCACCGTGTTCAGCACTAACAAACTGTTTTTCTTATATTGAGGATTCTGCTATAATTTAGACCCGGAATGTTCCCCAGAGGCCAGTGTCCTGAAGGTTTGGTGACCATTCTGGTGCCATTGGGAGGTGGTAGAGCCTTTAGGGGGCGGGGCCTAGTGAGAGGCTTCAGGTCGGTGGAGCAGTGATCTTGGAGGGGATTGTGGGACCCCAGTGTCCTCCTCTTTCTGGCTTCATAGCCATGAAGTGAAAGACAGACTCCTTACCAGGATGTGTTGGCTTGACACAGGCTCCGAAGCAAGAGAGCCAACACAGCATGGACTGAACTCTCCAGAAGAGTGAGCCTTAAAATGTTCACTCCCTGTAAGTTGATCATCTCAGGCATTTCTTATAGCAACATGAAGATGACTAACACAAGATATCTGCAGTCAAAATTTCTCAGATTTGGCTCTGATTCAGAGCTCTGCCATTATCTAATGAAATCTGATTGCTATTTCATTTACACCAAATTAATTGGGACTGATGTCCTCTAAGGTTCTTTTCAGCTCTGAAATTGTAAGTTTCCTGGTTCTTTGTTCCACTTGCACAGATAAACACCTGATCTCGTCTTTTGAAGTTCCCTGAAATTTTCCTTAAATGAAAACAAACAAAATACTCCTTGACTTAATTCTTGCAATGATTTAGGTAGTCTCCTCTCCGGGAAGCCAATAGAACAACCATCTGGCTCAAGCTTATTTCTTTCACAGGCTTCAACACAGGACCCCATCTTTTCTCTCTCATTCTTTCTTTAAACTTTCCCTTGGTAGTCAAGACCCTCCTTACTCCAAGTGCAGCCCAGAGTTGGTGGTATCAAAAAATCACCTGGGTGCTTGTCAGAGAAGCAGAATCCCAAGTCCTGCCCTCCTCTGCATTTCAACCAGAGGGCAAGATGAGGGAAAGGCACATCAAACTCAGATACAACTGCTCTGTAGCAGTTCATTCACATTTGTTTTTGTTTTCTAGGGTTTTTCTTACTTTAAACTTTCCATCTCTGAAGGTTTTCCGGTTACAGTTATTTCATATTTCTTAATTCAGCGGAAGCCTGTATTCTACACTGTTCGCATAGCAGGCACTCTGCAACGTTTAGGGAGCGAAGGATTCCATGTGTACTAAATACAACCCGTGGAACAGTGATCTCCAAGTTTAGTCTTAAAGGTTGAAAATCCAATCTAGGATCATAGAACCTCTGGGATCTTGAAAGAACATCTCTCCATGTCTCCTCATTTTACAAAGAGTAGGAGACCAGAGGGGAACTGACTGCAGCATTTTCTGATAGCCCCAGTTACAGTGCCACCAATCTTGAACACCTCCCAAATCAAGCAAACTCCCCAAAGAGGAGTGCAGGAATTCAAAGGCATTCTGTTTTCGTTCAAGGCTTTGGTAAAAGGCCATTTGTTCTTGTATTCACATTATCCGGGACATCTTCCAATCATTCCGGTGTCTGATCAGGTGGGGATACCAACATGACCATAATCCAGGGGCTGGCCTCCCGGAGGTCACTGTGCATGGATAACAAGATAGGATACTGGAAGAACAAAACAGAAACACCCACTGAAACACACCAGTCCTTTGGAGCCTCTTAACTTCTAGGCCCTTAAAGACACTGCCCTAGAATAAGAGAAGCCAATACAGTTGGCTGCGAGCCCGGATCAGGAGTTCCTTCCATTTCTCTTCCTCATTCAGTTTTGAGTTCTTCTGAACCCTTTGGTTCTTTTTTTTTTTTTTTTTTTTGTGAATACTTAACACCCAGCGCAAGGGAAAGCGCACAGTGAGACCGCAGAGAATGTATCAACTTTCCAAGTCCACTTTATCCCCAAGGGCAAGTTTTGCTTTATTTTCCCTTTTTTTAAGGAGCGGTACAGACGCAAGAAGTGGGAAGCAGATCCTTTTTAACCGGCCAGAGCGCGCGCCCGCGGGTGACAGCAACGCGGGTGCGCGGAGCTCAGAGCCTGGCAGCTCGGAGCGCGCGAAGCCGGGAGTCTGGGAGCCCGGGGCGCGCGGAATCAGGAGCGCGCAGAGGGGGAGTCTGGGAGCCCGGGGCGCGCGGAGCTCAGAGCCTGGGAGCCCCGAGTGCGCGGAGCCGGGAACCTGGGAGCGGGAAGCTGGGAGCCGGAGCGCGCGGAGGCGGCGGAGGGCGGGGCGGCCCAGGGCTCGGGCGCATTCCTGCACGGTCCTCCCGCGCCGCGCTCCCTCCCCGACAGCTGATTCATTGGCTCGGCGGCCCAGACTGCCTGGCGCCGGGCGCGTGACGTCACCCATTCACGGAGCCCGCCTCCCCCTCGGCTGGCGCCGGCCGGTCGGTCGCCCTGGCAACGCGGACGCCAGCCTGCACAATGACTTCCAGCTGGAGCGGTCCCGCCAGCGCGCGCTCGCTGGCTGGCGCGGGGCTTGGGAGCGCGGGGGTGGGCTTCTTCTTTTCTCCCTTTCTTTCTCTCTCCTCTTTTTCTTTTTTTGCAGCCTCCAGCGGGTTCCTCCTGCCGGGAAATGCGCCCGCTCTACTTTTCTAGGGCTCTGGTCCCAGTTCCTCTCTGCAACGCGCTCGCAGGCTCTCTGCCCTAGTCGCCGTCTCTTTGCTCCGTGTTTTGCTGGGCACCGTCCCATGCTAGGCTCTGCAGAGGTTTCTGGCGGCTGGGTTCAGCCCTTGCAGCGCTAACACCTGCAGAGTGGAGGCTTCTGCCAAAAGGCGAAAGAGGAAAAATTCATTGCTCTAATAGCGAAAATGATAAACCTCGGTTGTCTTAGGAATGCCAGAGTCGGTGTTGATAGCCTCCCACAATCACAAAACGGCTTTAAAAAGAATGCGCAGTATTCCCTGGTAAAAGCACGGTGGTTCTTATTTAGCTATTAAATCGAATTTCAGGACAGCTAGGAACGAAAAGAACGCTTCAAAATGGATAAATCTTTCGAGATCACAAAAACAAATCCGAGAAGTAGTGCTGTAAATTAGAACAGAAAGCATGCGAGGCTTGTGTTTGGAGAAAAAGCGAAGACATGGGTGGTGTGGGAGCGAGGCGAACAGTTCACTCTCACCCTCACCCTCAACCTATTCCCATTCAAAACCTTGAAGTACTGAAGGTGAGGGAAAGAGAAACAGCAGCTGGTCAGAGCTGGGTGGAAGGTGATTCCTTACGGTTCATTCTCTCTCTCTGCACACCAGAATTTTTGCTTCAAAACAGCTGCACTTTTTAAGTTAAATCCACAACTGATAACCAAATGAAGCCATCCCGTGAATTGCATAAATTTGCATTGTTGAAGCTGCTCAGCTGTACATCTATGAACCCAGAAGGTCCCAGAAGACGCAAACTCTCTTCCCAGCACATGTAAAAATATTTCCAGTAAAAATGAGCTCTTTGGCCCTTTTCCACTTTCCATCTGTATAGATTTGGGCCTAATGCCCTTTGCTTTATCATTTTATGTGTTTCATCTTACCCTCAAGCAGATTTTACACCCTTTGAAGGCAGGGCAGACACTTTCCTGTATCTTTTGTTTCCTGACCCCACCCCCAGTGGATACACAGTGAGCATTTTTTGATGACAGTGATGAAGTGATGATTATTAATTATTATTATTATGTATTATTTAGTATATTATTATTATTAATTATTATTATTAATTATTGATCAAGCCACTATTTATTGGTTCATAACCAGCCTTGGCTTCTCATGTGTCTTCAAAACACTTCCCAAATGGATCAATCCAAAAGAGTACTAGGCAACAGTTGGTGGTCACTAATAAAAATAATGAATCCATTAGAATTTGTAGGCAAGACAAATGCTTGCTGCCAGTAGTAGCACTTCATTATTAAAAAAACTAGTAAAATCTCAAACTCGCTTTGTTACCTATCCGAAATGAAAACTCAGTGAAACATTAATTTTCTCAAATTGCTGAATATTTAAATGTGATTATAATTGCTCCTTAGCATTTTAAAATTATAACATTGATCCTAAATGCTTAAGAATTCAAAGAAGTCTATAGGGGCTGACATTTTTGTATAAAATGATCTATAACATAATGGATGACTGATTATACCATCCACATTACTTGGAGTCACTTAAATGCCACGTTTCAGAACTGGGGGGTGGGGACCCTCAAGACTGAAAAAGATTAGTATGTTAAATTTTCTCCTTCTTTGTTAAGTTCCATCAGGTTGGCCCACACAAGTCCCACTTGCCTGTGGTTTCAGTAAACACCAGCTGCCAGGGGTTCTCAACCCTAGCTTCACTTAAGAACTATCCTGTTTAAAAATGGAGTTGACCGAGTTACTCCCCTGGAAATTTTTATTGATGTGGTCTGGGTGTGGCCTGGGCACCATTTATTCTTTGGCTTTTTATTGTGAATTATGGATTCACAGGAAGTTTCAAAGCCTGCAGAGAGAGGCCTCCTATGTTCTTCACTTTGCTTCCGCCCTGGTTTATGTTCTCTGTAACTGTAGTGCAGAGTAAGCCAGGAAAATGGCTTTGAGATAAAATGTGCCTGTCATTCCGGGTCATCCTACCTCACATCGGTTCTCACACCCATCACCACACAAAGATGCAGACTCACTCCAACACCACTGTGACCATCTTCCCCACGCACACTGGAGCACACCCTGTCACACCATCCCTCACCCTTGGTATCCACGAATCTGTTATTTCTATAATTCTTTTATTTGGAGACTGTTTTACAAGTTGATTTTTATAGCTTGTGACCTTACACACACACACACACACACACACACACACACACACACACACAATGCTCTTCAGATGTAGCCAAATTGTTGCCTGCAAGAGCTACTTGTTCCTTCCTGTTAGCGAGAAGTGCCTCGAGGTTGAGCATGCTCTAGGCACACCAGAGTATGTTCAGCTGTTGACCTATTATTGCAGGACATTTGGGTGCCCCCCCACCCTTAGCTGTTACAAAGAAAATGTCTAAGAACAATCCTATGCTGATTTTTATGTGGCTACAAGGAGGATTGCTGGATGGTATGGCTAGTATATGTTTGCTTTTTAAAGAAACTGCATTACTTTCCAGAAACACTGAACCCTCTGCATTTCCACCAGCAGTGTAGAAGAGAAGTTTTTCCAATCCTTGCATAATTTGGTGTCACTGCTAGTTTTTACTTGAACTATTCTTATAGGCACGCGGTGAAACCTTTCCGCGGTCTCAGTTTGCATTTTCCCACAGACCAGTGTTGGGAATACCGTTTTATGCTATCTGCTATCGCATCCTCTTCAGTGATGTGTGTCTCTTCCTGCTTCTTGCCTACTTCCTTTTTGGACTGTTCTATGGGGTTTTGAGAGTTCTTTATAAATTATAGAGATGACTCTTTCATCAGATGTATTGATTGCAAATAGATTGTCCCAGTATTTTGCTTGTCTTTTCATCCTCTTAAAAGGGCCTTTAGAGAGGAAAAGTTCTAACTTTTGATGAAATCTAATCTTTCAATTGTTTCTTTTCTGAATCATGTTTTCTGTGTCATGTCTAAGAACTCTTCGCCAAGTTCTAGGTCTTTTGGATTTTCTCCTGTGTCATGTTCTGTAAGTTTTATAGTTTAACTTTTTAAATCTAAGTCTATTTTCCATTTTGAGTTTTTTTTCTTTTGGTAGAAAGTGTAAGTCCTAGATCAAGATTCATTTCTTGTCTATAAAATTGCAATTTGTTGGAAAACACTATGCTTCCTCCATTGAACTGCTTTTGTACCTTTGTCAAAATCATCTGTTAATACTCGTGTGGGTCTATTTGACTCCTCTGTTTTATTCCACTGATCTATATGACTATCTTTCCACCAACACCACCCAGCTTTGATTACTGTGGCTACACAGCACGTCTTGAGTGGACTGAATTCCTTCCGTATCATTTCCTTTTAAAAAGTTCTTTTGGTACCTGGGATGGTGGTGCACACCTGTATCAGTAACTTGGGAGGCTGAGGCAGGAGGATTGCAGACTAGCTCAGCAACAGCAATGCCTTGTCTCAAAATAAAAAATGAAAAAGACTGTAGGTCAGCAGTAGGAGCACCTCTGGGTTCAATTCCCAGTACCACTACCAACAACAAAATTCTTTTAGATATTCTAGTTTAAATCCCTCTGCATATAAAGTTTAACAGAACCTTATGTATACCTATAATAAATCTTGCTGGGATCTTGACGGGAATGAAAACTTTATATCCATATGGGAAGAATCAGCTTTATTACATTGCCAGTTGTCTCCCGTTCTGTGAACAGAGCATATGTTTCCCACTTATTTAGATCTTTGATTTCTTTCATTAACATTTTGTACTTTTCAGCATACAAGTGCTGATCATGTTTCATTCAATTTTAACTCAAGAATTTCATATTGTAGAGTAATTCCAAATGGCATTTTGTTTTAAGTTTCTGCTTACATGTGCTCACTGCTGGTATATGGAAATACAATTGAGTTTTGCAGGCTGATCTTTTGTTCTGTGACCTTGATGGACTTTTGCTTTTTGATTCTATGGAGTTTTGCTATTCCTGTTGTTTCGTGATGTTTTTCTTTGTTACTGGTAGATTGCTTGGGCTTTTCTAGGTAGAGAATCACGCCTACAAAGAAGGACAGATTCAGTTCTTTCTTTATTCCCTTTTCTTGCCTTATTGTGTTGTCTTGAACTTCCAAGACTATGATGAGTAGCAGCAGGGAGCTAGTGCACCCTTTTTTGTTCCTGGTCTTGAAGGAAAGCATTCATATCTTTCCCTATTAGGTATAATATTAGTTGTAGGCTTTACTCTAAGTTATCAATTTCAGGAAGTTACCCTTCTTAGTTGTGGGGGGGTTATTATGAATGTATGCTGAATTTTGTCAATTTCTTTTTCTGAATCTATGGATAGGATAATATGGTTTTCCCCCTTTAGTCTATTCATATGGTAGATTACATTGATTGAGTTTTGAATGTAAAACCAGCCCTTCACCCTAGAAAAAACACCACTAGGTGAGGATGTATGCTGCTCTGATAGGGTGCTCAAACCTATTTGCAAACTTTTGTCAAGAATTGTTGCATTTGTATTCATGAGGGATATTGATCTAGATTACTCTCTCTCTGAAACACACACATACACATAAACACACACACACCACACATCACACACACACCACACATATACATAAACACACACACCACACACACACCACACACACAAACACACATAAACACACACACCACAC
>PVKS010031484.1:0-23432 GCA_004027875.1 Aplodontia rufa | reverse complement strand
GATTTTGCCACGTGCTTTTACTGCTTTATTTGATAAGTCAAATGATTTTTTTATCCCATTGATATGGAAAATTTATCATGATTTACTTTTTGAATGTTGAACCAGCCTTACATTCCTGGAATATATTCCATTTAGTCATGGTGTATTATTCTCTTCATATATTACTTCATTTGATTTACTAATATTTTGTTGAAGATTTTTGTGTCTCTGTTGGTGAGAGATGTTGGAATACAGATGACTTTTTTGTTTTGTTTTTGCCAGAATTTATATCATTGTGAAATTAGCCTCAAGAAATAAGCTGGAGGGGCTGGAGCAGTGGCTCAGTGGTTAAGATGCTTTCCTGACATGTGCGAGGACCCAGGTACCACATACACAACAAAGTGTCAGAGCAATGATAGCAACATGGAAAACTAAAGAAAGTTGATTCATTCCTTCTCTCTCTCACTCACTGTCCCTCTCTCTCTTTAAAAAAAAATGTTTTCTGTTTTCTGGAGTATGTGGTGTAAATTGATGTTAATTAATCTTTAAATGTAAGTAGAATTCTTAATTGAAACCATGTGGGTTCCAGAAGCTTTTAAATGACAAGTTTAATTTCTTTAGGCAGTTTTAGGACTATTCAGGTTATCTGTTTCATTTTAAATGAATTTTAGCAGTTTACAGTTTTCCAGGAATTATCTCATATATTCTAAGTTGTCCATTTTTATGAGCTTAAAGATGTTCATAGCAGCCTCCTTTTAATGGCTGCAAGATCTGTAGTGGTACCCCTGATTCTTTGCTAATATTAATGATTCCTGTCACCTTTTCATTTCTTTTTATGTTGTTTAGAGATTTATCAGTTATCACTCTACCCCCAGGAACCAGCTTTTTTTTTTAATCCATTGATTATCTGTATTTTTGTTCTCTCTTCAGTTTTATTGGTTGTGTTCTAATCTTTATTATCTTCTTCCTTGAGCTTGCCTGAGGCTTATTTTAATATTCTTTTCCTTCCTTGAGGTGGGAAGTTAGCTTATGGTTCTGAGCAGTTGTTTCCTTTTTCCTAATGTGACATTTGCTATAAATTTACCTGTCAGCACTATATTAGCTGCATCCCATATACTTTGGTATGCTGTATTTTCATTCAGTGAGAGGTCTTTTTTCTTTTTTTTCCCCCTTCACAGTACTAGGTGTTGAACCCAGGGCTTATACCAACAAACTACATCCCTAACCCTTTTTATTTTTTCTTCTGAGACAGGGTCTTAAGAACTTGCCCAGATTGGCCTTGCATTTGTGATCTAGTCCTTCCTCAGCCTTCTGAGTCAATGGGATTACAGGCACCACCCAGGCCTAACAATTTCTGTTTTTTAATTTCCTTTCATACGTCTTCTTTGACTTGTGTATTATTCAAAATATAGTATCAGTTTGTAGGTGTTCGTAGATTTTCCTATCCTCTTTTTGTAATTGATTCCTAGTTTAATTCAATTATGGTCAGAGCATAATTCTCTCTAAATTGAATTCTTGTAAATTTGTTGAGGTTTGTTTTATAGATGAGAATGTCATCTGTCTTGATAAATTGTCTATGGGTATTTGAGGGGACGGAAAAGAAAAAGAAAAGAAAGGAAAAACATGTATATACTAGGTGTGATGACTACCATACAATTTCCCCCGCATACTGTGGTATTGGCATTTGAAATGACAACCAAATCAAAGAGATATACTGCAGAATTTTAGGCATTATGTTTTTTAGGAAAACGCATACTTTATATCCCCATTCATAGAATTGTTTGTGCGTTCACAAATATTTTGTTTTAGAGGAAAAATTTTTCTAAAAGCAAAAGCCCAGAGGTCTCAGCGAGCAGCTAAAAGTCTCATCTCCTTCAGTTCTCAGGCATGCAAGTCCTTCCTGTGTTTGACTTCTCTTAGTGTTTACCCGTTCTTCTTGGGAAGAAAACTGATGTGCAGCTTAATGGTAATAATATCATTAGATTATTGATGACATTAGGTTTAGACAGGACATTTTCCTGTCTTGAATAATAGAACTGTCACCCACTAATTTTTTTCTTCCAGAGTAACTGTTTTTTTTATTTTTTAGTTTTTTCCTAAAGCGAGAGGGACAGTGAGAGAGACAGAGAAAGAGAGAAACAACTTTATTTAGTTTTTCACATGGCCTTCATTGCTCCAACACTTAGTTGTGTACATGGTGCTGGGGTTTGAACCCGGGTCCTTGAGCTTGCCAGGCAAGCGCCGAAACCGCTGAGCCACCGCTCCAGCCCCCAGAGTAATTTTTAATACGTATAATTCTGTAATTAAATTTAAGATACCAACTGAGTATACATGGCAAGAAAATAAAAATAAAAAATTTTCAGGATAAAATTATTTCAGAGATTTTGCAAATCTTCATTTTAGATAATATACTATTTACTTTATTTTTAATATAATCTAGGATATTAAATTTTAACTTTGTAGAAAATTAAGTAGTTTTTAATGTTATTTATTTATGTGATTCATGTCTTCAGCAAAAGTTTATTTTTTAAATCAATGAGTTTTCATATAACCTGGATGATTTGGAATTCTGTCTTCCCCGTAAGTGTTAATTTGGTATTTTTATGGAGATCACATACATTTCATGAATCTGCCTGCCTGTTTAGCGGCTCTCCATGTTTGTTCTTTAGATGGCTCAGGCTTAACTGGTGCCCTTTAAGCTCTGTTTTTGTCCTGTGATATTGCTCCTCTCATAGTCCTCTGCACTCCAAGAAGTGTCAAGGATGTCTTCTTTGTTTTTATGGCCAGACATCTCAACGTTGTCATCAATCCCTCTTTCTCTCCTATGCCACAACCTGTGTTTCTAAATGTCTCAAGTCGGATCTCCTGCCACGTTCCCTTCATCCAGCTCACCACATCACCATCATCTCACATCTGGATTAATGCAGCAGCATTCTGTGTGGCCTCCCAGCTGCTGCCCTTTCTGTCTGATATCAGCACAGTTGGGTGCTAAGTGAGTAGTGGACCAGTGAAAAACTGCGTTGGGGCAATCACCCTTTTGCTCAAACTTCCCCATTTTTAGTTACAAAATGCAGGGTCCTCAAAGGCCTCTTACTTTTGTAGCCTCATCTCCCCCTACTCTCCTCTTCCCTCATTCTCTTCATCCACTCTGTCCCCTGCTATTCCTAAAACACACTAAGGCCCTTCGCTGCTTCCTGTGCTGTCTGTGTGTGTGATCCTCTACATGAGTCCCTTCTGTACCTTACTGAGGTCAACCTTCTCAGTGATACCTCTTTGTCTTCCTCATCTAAGACTGCCATCCCTTCCCCAAGATGGTCTTTTCTTCTTCTGTCTCATATTATTTTTCTATATTATTATCACTATTTCACATGCAGATATTTCTTGTATTCTTCTTTATATGTTCCTGAAAAACACCATGTTCCGTAAATTCATAAAATAAGACAACTCATGGGAAAAATTCTGTTGGAGCAGACAATACAAAAATCAATGGAACTTTGTAATTAAGACACTAATAAATAAAAAAATATTACTCCTAGTACCTTTCTTCATTGATTTTCTGTTTTGACACAAAGAAAAGCCTCCCAGGCTTATTCATCCGTCCCTTGCAGCTTCTCTCAGTAGTGTTATGTAGTGGAAAGCACTGTGGTTCTCGATGTGCCTAGTCACTTCACGTACTAACAGAGGAAGGTACTTTTAACTTATTAGGGTAGTTTTGTTGTTGCTGCTGCTGCTGATTGCTTCCTTATAATCCCAAGGCTTACTCTTTAATAAACAATGAAGCTTGTTCATGATAATGTTGTAACATTAATATTCCAGGGAGAACCATGTATAAATCAGTACAACTTCAGTGTTGTACCACTTTCAGTTGCTCATTTATCACCCACAGATGAAGTAATTTGTATAAAAGAAGTAGAGGTTTTAGCAAAATTTATTGTTCTGCATATTTTCTTTCTTTACTGTTTATCTCCCTAAATATCTTCCATGAAGGTGTGATTTTTATTGTTTTGTTTTTTAAATTCACATCCGTATTCCCATCTCAGACAAGTCCTAGTAGGTATTTAATAAATGTTTGTTGAATGAAAGTATAAATAATCAAATCAATATTTAGACTTCTCTAGAAATTTGAAGTAATTGGAAATAGGAACACCTGTTTTTCTTTAAATTGAACAACTTCTTTGGCTTAATAGTTATTGACATTTAAGACTGTAGCCTGATTTATGTGCGTTATTTAGAAAGCCGAAAGTAAATGTGTTCTGGATGAAGTTCAAGATGCAGCCTTCGGCGGGAAGATGCAGTTTCATTCTTCAGCAGTGTTTTAACAGAAGCCAGCAAGTGCATTTCTACCAGGCACAGTTGTGCACATTAACTGGTTTAATCCCAGGACATCTTGCGAGCAGCAGTTCTATGAGTATGGTGTGAGGACTTCCAACAGCCACAACACCATTTGCAAGGGAAGGGGGGGTCCATCAGATCAAAAGCGTTTTATAGTAATACAGAGACCTTTTTCTGTGTGTTGAAATTTTATTGATGATGCAAAACTTTTGGCACTTGGGCAGATGTATCAACAGTCAAACTGTACTAGTTGGCATGTATTTCTTTGTGATTTAAAAAAAAAAGTCCAGTTCCCTTAATATCTTGGGTGAAGCAGTGAAAAGCATTAATTGTGTTAAAAATTGAATCTAATAAATGTCTTCGTAATATTCTGTGTCCAAATGTAAATCACATATAAAACTCTCCTGCTGAAAGCACAAACAGGAAGATCACTTCAAGGCAAAGTCTTTGTGAGGTTATCTGAGCTAGCAGCCCGGCTTGCTGCTTTGTTCTTGGACCTCCAATTTTACCTGGGGGTTGTGACTGGTGAACAGATAAACTATGCTTATTCAGTCTTGGATATTTGGAAATTCCTTCTTCAAAGTGATTGATATAAGTTTCACTTTTTAAAAAATATTTGTGACTAATGATAAAAATAAGTACAAATTTGAACTTTAAAAATCTTGTCTGTATCTCTATAGGCTTGATATTTTCCTATTATTTAAGGACTTGTCTGAGATGGAAAGCTATATTAACATGTAATATTTTTTAACATAGTGCAATGAATGTGTCAACATTCTGAAGATCTGCAAAACTAAGTGAACCAACAAAGTTGTGTGTTTAAAAGATCCAAAGTACAAGATATACCAAATAATTTTAATATAACAGAATACCCAAATTTCATTGATACGGTTTCACATTTCACCTGACAACTAACTTAGAAAACTGGTGCTTGTTCAGTTGTGGTACAATATTGACAAGACAATTATTTGAAAGGTTATTAAATTGCTTCTGATTTCTAACTTCACATCTGGGAGGTTATATCTTATTCATGCCTTTTTTTAATTGAGAAATTTATTTGTTGAACAATCATACAAATTTATTCATGCCTTTTAACTGAAACAACTTTATACTAAGACTAAATGGGGAAGTATATGTGAGAATCTCTTTTCTACCTTTTACAAAGATAGAAGTTGAAAAAATGTTAAATAATGCTTCTGTTAAGACTTTTTATATTTTCACAAACATATTTTTGTGTTAATATGTAATGACTTTAATGTTATTTTCAAATGATTTTATTTTTATTTGGGTCATGGTGGGAATGGAACCCAGGGCCTCATATATGCTAGGCAAGCACTCTACCACTTTGCCCAGTAAAATGAATGATCAAATATTTTGAAAGTTCACAGTTTTGCCTTCTAATATTATAAATATGATTTTTTTTTTTTACAAAAGTGGAAAAGGGGTCTAGAGGCTAAGAAGCTAAGGGTAAGAGTACTGCCATCTTAAAGAGCGTGGTTTTACTGGTTGTTGACTGGGAAACCCAAGATGACAGTGCAAGGGAGAGGTAACAGGGATTGGAACCCAAGCCAGGGTCCTTGCCCTGAGCTGCCATTGTGAAGGAGATTCTCCTTGAAGAACCGTTATGGATTGAAACTTTACTAAAATCAATGGACTCTTTCTTTCTGATTGAATTGAGATGCCCTTAGGTATTTCTTCTACATATAACTTTCTTGGTCTAAGGAAATCTTCAACACTTTAGTATCTCTTTTAAGTCTTAGTTTCTATGTCAGTATTTATGTGCCATAAACTCATGAGCAAACATGTAAGCAGGGAAAGATAAATCGTATTTAAGTTTCTTGCTTGGTCCTTTTGGCCTTTTATTTAATAAAAACTGGCTGGACTTTTTGGATTATTTGAAAGAATCTTTGAAAGAAATATTGTATTATATTCAAGAATATTGGTTATTTTTGATAATTTCTCTTATTTTTTGATTTTGCTTTCACTCTACAAACCATGAAAATGACAATTTAGTACACTTCTACTTTGAAGTAAAATATGAGAGTGGAAGCGTATTTCATTTTGGAAATACAGGGAATTGCTTTTATTCCACTGTCTCTCTTCTTATGAATTTATATGCTGAAATAGATTAGCACATTGCAGAATCAAACCAGTACATAAATACAACCATTTTTGCTTTCTACCATCAGCTTAACTGCAAATGAATCTCACTAAAAGCTTGAATGGTTTCTTAGGGGGAAATATTGGAAGGGTAGGTTTATCCCATGAGTTGTCTTGAATATCCTGTTAATTTACATTGATTTCAGAGAAAACAGAGGCAATCAGCTTGACTTCCCCACCAGCTGAATGCCCCCAGGAAGCTGTTCACAGCATTGTTTAATGGAGATCTTAGGAATCCTCCTGCTTTCCTTGTCTTCACGTGCTCAAAGTCAGACATCAAGATACCACACAACAACAACTTAGAGAAAATCCCTTCCTCCATAACCAAGTTTCTGAGTGCAAAGCATTGATTTTGTGGTGAGTGCTAGGAAGATGCTATGCAAATTTTTGTCTACCTTGTCACTTCTGATTATGGTACCCTCCAGAAAACATGAGAGAGACCAGAAAGGAAGATGGACAAGTCTGCCCCTTACTTGTTCTACAGTATGCCCAGTTGTCCTGATGCCTGGGTTCCCAGACTCTGTCCCAAGCAAGGTTAGCAGTCACAATGGTCACACTGATAAGGTCAGTGTGACCTCCAGGTGTCTCCAGGGCATAGGATTTTCCTACAGGTGTCCTTACTACCACCAGCTAGATCAGGCACAAGTATAGGCAAGCATGCTTTCACAAGTCTACATATTTTTTATACTGTAACATATATTGTGATTTTGATTATTTTATTAACAATAAGTTTTTCTGGCATGAGTATACAGATGAAGTTTAATAACGAAATTTCTTTTGGATCTAGGTGACTTATTGTATCTTTATATATATAATTAGAGTATTATAATTTTACATAATGATTGGATTAGTTGTCACATATTCCTAGATGCACACAAATCAGCAATACAATTTATCCAAACACCCCTCTACCTCCCTCTGCCTATCCCCTGATCCCTTGCCTTTCTTCTGGGTCCTATATTATTCCTAAAAAACCCAAATACAGTGACATAATTCTTATACCTATGAAGAACAGTTTTTATTATATGGCTATGGTATATACAGTGACATTTATAACTGGTTGGAATGTACCTTACTTTATCTCAGTTCCAACATTTCCCCTTCTCCTCCCTTCCTATCATCTCTTGTTATTCTTCAAAATATTTGACAATAGGATTAAACATTTGAGTTTTTGTACAAGTATGCAGCATAGTTTGTTCAAATATCTTATGAAGTATCTTGCAACTGTATCTAATAAATAGCAACCTTTCACATTTTTGCTCTGTGGATCTAATACATAAGTTTATCTACTTTACTCCCAAGCCTGGGTTTAGGTCCAGGATCCACAAATGAGGGAAACCCTTTAGCCCTTGACTCCCTGGGTTTGACTAACTTTGCTCAGAATGATTTCTTCCAGTGCCATCCATATACCTTCAATAGATGCAAAAACATTGTTTCTAATAGCTGAGTGTGTGTGTGTGTGTGTGTGTGTGTGTGTATGTATACATATATATATACATACATGTGTATATATATATGTATACATACACACACATGTGTGTGTATGTGTGTATATATATATCAGTGCTTTTGGATCCATTCATCCACTGAGGGGCATCTGGGTTGTTTCCATAATTTAGCAATTGTAAATTGAGGTGCTAAGAACATGGATTTTACTATATCCCTGCAATGTGCTGATTCTAACTCCTCTGGGAAAATCTCCAGAAGAGGGATAACTGGGTCATATGGTGGATCCAAGCCTAATTTTTTGAGGAGTCTCTACACTGCTTTCCAGAGTGGCTGGACCAGACTGCACTTCCACCAACAGTATGCTAATGTTCCTATCTCCCCACAACCCCTCCAGCATTTGTAATTTTTTTTCCAGAAATTTATATGTTGAACAATCACACAATCTTCTAACAAAATAATATAATATTTTATATATATGTATATATTCTGAAGATTAGATTTACCACCAGGAGTGTCCCCCCAATTACCCACCCTTATCCCTCCCCTCCCCTTCCCGAAACATCTCTAAAAATGTATTAGGTTGTATAACATTACACCTTATCCAAATTTAAAACAATATAATAGACCTCCTTTCTCAATAGCCAGGGTCTAGTTCCAGCCTCCACAGATGAGTGAAGACATTCGACCCTTGGTTCTCTGCATTATGCTGATTTCACTCTGTATAATTTCTTCCATAGCCATACATGTACCTTCAAAGGGTGCAATATCATTGTTTCTAATTGCTGTGTAAAATTCCATGGTATGTATGTACCACAGTTTTTGGATCCATTCATCCAGTGAGGGGCATCTGGGTTGTTTCCATAATTTAGCTATTGTAAATTGAGCTCCTACGAACATAGATATTGCTGTATCGCTGTAATGTGTTGATTCTAAATCCCCTGGAAAAATACCCAGGAGAGGAATAGCAGGATCATATGGTGGACTCATCCATGGTTTGTTATTGTTTGTGTTCTTCATCTTTGCCAGTCTGACTATATTGAGGTGAAATCATAATATAGTTTTGATTTGCATTTCTCTGATTATCAGTGATTTAGAAGACTTTCTCATGTATTCATTGGCTTGCTCAATGTCCTCTGTTGAGAAGTTCCTGTTTAGCTCTCTGGCCCATTTATTGATTGGATTGTTTGTGTTTTGTTATTGAGTTTTTTTACTTCTTTGTAAATTTTGGATATTAGTCCCCTGTCAGAGGGATCACAGGCCATGATTCTCTCCCATTCTGTAGGTTGTCTCTTGACTATTTTGACTATTTCCTTGGCTGTACAGAAACTTTTTAGTTTAAAGGCATCCCACTCATTGATTTTTGACTGTAATTCTTTCACTTTAGGATTTTTGTTGAGGAAGTCATTGTCAACTCCCATATGCTAGGGTGTTGGTCCTAATTTTACTTCTAGCAATTTTATGGTAGCTGGTTTAATTCCTAATTACTTGATCCATTTAGATTTGATTTTGTGCAAGGTGGGAGATAAGGATCTAATTTCAATTTTCTGCAAGTCCAGTCTGTCCAGCACCACTTGTTGAATAGGTTGTCATTCCACCATGTTATATTTTGTCCCCCTTGTCAAAGATCAGATGTTTAAAGATTTGTGGGTTTGTATCAGAGTCTTCTATTCCATTCCATTGGTCTTCATTCCTTTTGATACCAATACCATGCTTTTTTTTAATACTACAGGTCTGTAATATATGTTTTTTCAAAAAGGGAGAAGGACAGTGAGAGAGAGAGAATCAATCTCAAGTTTTTCACATGGCTTTCATTGCTCTGACACTTAGTTCTGTACGTGGGTGCTGGGATTTGAACTCCTGTACTCGCACATGCTGGGCAAGCGCCATAACAGCCAATCCACTGCTCCAGCCCCTCTATAATATAATTTTAGATCTGGTATTGCAAAACCACCTGTTTTATCTTTCATGCTTAGTAATGTTTTGACTATTCTGGGTTTCTTATTTTTCCATATGAATTTGAGAATTCCTTTTTCTATATCTACAAAGAATGACATTGGAGTCTTGATGGGGATTGCATTGAATCTGTATAGTGCTTTTGGCAGAATGGGCATTTTAATTATATAAATTCTGCCGAACCAAGAGCACGGACCATCTTTCCATCTTCTCAGGTCTTCTGCTATTTCTGTTTTTAGTGTTTGATAATTTTCCTTGTAAAAGTGTTTACTTCTCTTGTTAGATTAATTCCCAAGTAAGTGGATATTGTGAATGGGACCAATTTCCTAATTTCTTCTTCTGCCCTAATATTGTTGGCATATAGGAAAGCTATTGATTTATGGGTGTTGATCTTGTAGCCTGCTACTTTGCCAAATCTGTTTATTTGCTGTAACAGTTTTTTGGTGGAGTCTTTTGGATCTTCCAGATATAAGATCATGTCATCAGCAAAAAGGGATAGTTTGACTTCCTCCCTTCCTATTCTTATCCCTCCCTTCTCTTTCCTGACTGCTCCGGCTAGGGTCTCAAGAACGAATAAAATTGGTGAGAGTTGACAGCCTTGTATTGTTCCCGAGTTCAGTGTAAATGCATTCAACTTTTCTCCATTTAGTATTATACTCGCTGAGGGTTTGGTGTATACAGCCTTTGCAAAGTTAAAATAAATTCCTTTGTCCCTATTTTCTCTAGAGCTTTGAGCATAAATGGGTGCTGGATTTTTTTGAAGGACTTTTCTGCATCTATTGTGATGTTCATATTATTTTTGTCCTTAACTCTGTTGAAGTGATGAATCACATTTATTGATTTATGTATGTTGAACCAGCCTTGCATAACCTGAGTGAAGCACATTTGATCAACATGAATTATCTTCTTGATGTGTTTTTGAATGTGGTTTGCAAGAACCTTATTAAGGATTTTTGTATCGATATTCATGAGGGATATTGTTCTGTAGTTTTCTTTTTTTTTTTTTTGATGTGTCTTTGTTGGGCTTTGGTATTAGACTTATGGTTGCTTCATAAAAAGTGGGAGAGTTCCCTCCTTTTCAATTTCTTGGAATAGCTTAATAAGTAGAGGTGTTAGCTCTTCTTCAAAAGTGTGGTAAAACTCTGCAGAAAATCCATCAGGTCCTTGGTTTTTCATCTTTGGAAGACTTTTAATTGCTATATGGATTTTGGAGCCTGTTATTGGGCTGTTTAGGATTTCAGTATCATCCTGTGTCAATTTGGGGATGTTGTATATGTCTAGAAATTTGTCCATGTCATCCAGATTATCTGATTTGTAGGAGTGTAGTTTTTCAAAATATGTTCTGATAATGTGTTTGATTTCAAGTGGTCAGTGGTGATCACTCCCTTTTCATTAATGATTTTGTTGATTTGCTTTGATTCTTTCCTTCTTTTAGTTAGATTTGCTAGAGGTCTATTAATTTCACTTATTTTTTTTCGAAGAACCAGCTCTTTGTTTCATCAATTTTTTTTATTGATTTTGTTCTTAGTATCACTGATTTCAGCTTTGATCTTAATAATTTCCTGTCTTCTGGTCTCTTTGGGAATTGGCTGTTCTTTCTTTTGCAGAGATTTGAGTTGAAGCATAAGCTTATTTGTTAGGGTTCTTTCCTGATTCTTAACGTGGACACCCAGTGCAGTAGATTTTCCCGTTAAGAATGCTTTCATGCTGTCCCAGAGATTTTGATATGTTGTGTCTTCATTCTCATTCTCTTCCAAGAATTCCTTAATTACTATTCTCTTGTCTTCTTGGATCCATTCTTTATTTAATAGGGTGTTATTTAATCTCCACATATATGTGTGTTTTGTACCATGGTTTTTTATATTAATTATTAGGGTCATGACATCATGGTCTGATAGGATACACAGAATAATACCTACTTTTTTGTATTTGCTGAGATTTCCTTTGTGAACTAGAATATGATCTATTTTGGAGAAGGATCCATGTGCTGCTGAGAAGAAGGTATACTCTGCCAGTTTGGGATAGAATATTCTTTAAGTGTCTGTTAAGTCTGTTTGATTTATGGTGTTGTTTATACTTGAGATTTCTTTATTGTTTCTTTGCTTTGGTGATCTGTCTATTGGTGATAAAGGAGTGTTAAAGTCTCCCAGTACTATTGTGTTGAGGTCCACAAGTGGTTTTTGTAACTTGGAATATTTTTTCCACATAGTTGGGAGCATTGGTGTTTGAAGAGTATATATTTACTATGGTTATTTATTCCTGTTGCATTGAGACCATTCACATTCAGTGTTAGAATTGTTATGTGGTTGTGCTTCATATTCATTGTGTTTTATTAGTAAATTCTGTGCTGTCTTAGTTGTCTATTAATAGCATGTACCTTTATGGAGTTTCCTCTGCTTGTGGGTTTTGAGGAATATTAGCTTGTTCTTCTATCTTGTATTTATTTGGGAATTTTTTGTAATGCTGGCTTTCTATTCATGAATACTGCAAGTTTGTTTTTTATCATGAAAAGTTTTTATTTCCCCCTCAAATTTGAAGCTGAGTTTTGCTGGGTATAGTATTCTTGGCTGCATGTTATGTTCATTCAGGCATAGAAAGATCTCCTTCCATGATCTTCTTGATTCCAGATTCTGAAGTGAAAAGTCATATGTGTTTCTTACTGGTTTTTCTCTGAATGTGATTTGGTATTTCTTCCTTGATACTTTCAATATTCTTGATTTTCAGTATTTGAAATCAATATTTGATTTCCTGTTTTACATTTTGAATATGATATGTCTTGGTGAGCTTCTCATGTGATTAGGCCTATTGGGTGCCCTATTAGTTTCCTGGATGAGCATATCTGACTGTTTTTATACTGGTAAATTTTGTATAGCAATTTCCTTGAGAATGTTCCATATCCTATTCGTTTGTGTTTCAATTTCTTCCCGTATCCCAATTACTCTTATATTGTTCCTTCTCATTTAATGACAGACATTTTTATAATTCTGTTCGTGTTCTGTTGGGTTTTTTCCTGTTTTTTCATCTGTGTGGTCAAGCTTGCTCAGCATGTCCTCATTGTCAGAAGTTCTTTCTTCAAGAGCTGAAGTTCTGTTTTCTATAGAAGTTAGTCTGTTATTAAATCTTCCATGGTTCCTCTCATGTCATTGACTGCAGATTTTAGCTCTGTTACTTCCTGTTTGAGTATGTCTATTTCTTTGATAGTAGGGTTTTTCATCTCTTGACGTTTTTCACTTAGTCCCTTCATTATATCTTCTTTTAGGTCATTGTTCCTTTTAGTAATCAGATCATTGATAATATTTTCAAGGCTTTCATCTCGACCCCTATCCGTAGCATCCTTTTTAAGGGGGTTTTGGGTATGAGGTAGACCTTACCTTGCTTGATTCTTCATTTTGAAGAGCTTCTTTTGGATCTGTGAATTGAGATTTCCTACAGGGAAGGTAGGCAGTTCTCCAGGTGGTTTTTCCTTTGTCAGTCAAAGGGTCAGATCAGCCACCAACTCTTTGATGATCACCTTCTTCCAGATACTGTTTCTGTCTGGGTCCTTGTGTTGCTCTACTTTTTGGTTTCAGGCTCAGGGTTGCAAATCTGAACCTACCAAAATGTGGTCCTACTTTCTGGTATGACTGAAACAGGCTCCAACAGGAACTTGGGGTGTAGATAGGCTGGGCAGCTCCAGGTGGAGTAATCTCCCATGGTTGGTCCTGAGCAGGGCTGCTCTGGAAGGAGGTCCTACTGGTGGTGTCCTGAGTAGTTTTTGGCTAGAGTTAAACAGGCCCCAACAGGAATTCCACAGGTCTGTTTCTTAATTAGTATTTATGAGCATTTGTCTGTTAAAAAAAAATTTCATTTATAATTAAGGATAGTATGGGGGGCTGCTTTTTAATAGTCCTTCAAGTGCTGCACAAAGCTGGCACTGTGTAGCAGAAGCATCTACATGGCTTGTACCCGGACCATTTGTTTCTGTAAGGCCTTGGAACCTTAGCCCTATGTGGCTGAAAATGTCTTTTGCTCTAAACTGTCCCCTTGAAGCTCTTGGCCTTCCATTTTCTGCCTTGACTGAGATGTGGGGACCTTGGCCACAGCTAGGTCCTCTTTCGTGAACCCCATCAAGGGCCTTCTCTTGGCCCTGACTTCATACTTATATCACCTCTATTCATGGTATTTCTCTTGGCTTATTTACAAGTCTTATTTTCTAGACCCTTTCTCATCTGGTAGGGCCAACTGTATTCCTCAGTGTGCAACAGCCAGGAGATGCTCAGGGAGTGCTGAGGAATGGCATAGAGTTCCTTGTTTTGTAAGTGGAGCAGCAGCTACCATGGGCCTTAGTTTTAGGACTCCACTTTGATGCAAAGAGCTTTAGAACCAGGGATGTAGGGAAGGCCATCTCACTTTGTTCAGAGATCTTGCATGGTGCTGAAGGAGGAACATAAGGGTGTGACCTGACTTAAGAAAAACTTCTAGTCCTACTCCATCAGAAATGTTTGAGTGGGATCAAATAACAGCTGGAAAAACACTTTATTCTTGTATGTTGTGGTCATCATAATAGTTTCATTTTTTGGTTGTGTTTGAAATCTAGTATATATTTGTTCTCTTATAACTACCTTCACTTGGAATTTCTGGTCGTTATTTTATCAGGTAGTAGTATATAAAGTAACATATAGAAAAATTGTTTACTTTTTTCCCCTTTTGAACCATAGAATATGACAGTACATTTTACTATATTTGAAAGTTTACCACTAGAAATATTTATAAATATTTCTGATAAACTCAGGTAATGAAGTCTGGGAATTTAGCTATGATGATAGAGTTGCCTCTTTATTGCAGTGGTGATTAGCTAGTGTGGGAATTCCTATGTACCATTGATTTACCCTCTTTTCCCTCCCACCTTCATTTTACCTTTAACCATCAAAAGGTTTGCATGGTCATTATAGAAAGTGCAGCTTGAATTGCCTCGTCCTAAAGCATATAGGGGTTTTTGTCCTGAAATAGTATGGTCCTCTTAACAGCATCACAGGGTGACCTTTTCATATCTGCACATTTAACCATGGTAGAAAATATTAAGTAATATTTTAAAATTTCACCTCAGAAATTCATTTTAAATACATAATTGTTTTCTTTAAAAAGATTAATATTATTATTATGGAAAAAGCACATTATACTGTGAGATTAAATTCCTGCCTTCAATAGGTGTGCATAACGAACTGCCAGCAGCTGAAATTGGAATGACTGCCTTTACCAGAACAGGATCTTCTACTCATATTTTTTAGAATAGCTGTTCAGAAATGATACATTATGCCCTGTGCTTTTGTTTCTCACTGGAATTTGAAAAATAAAACTTCACATTAGTGGTAAAATCATAAGCTTAGGACGTGGAAAGGTTTGAATTCGATATAAATGAAGTTTTAAAAAGAAGATTAGTGGTTTAAACCAAAAGATTAGCTGCCCTGGGAAATTTTACCATGGCAGAAGCAGAGTTGGTTAATAAAGGGTCCTGCTGGCTGATTGCCCATTCATGTTGTGACTCCCTGCTGGACTCACACCTGATTGATGGTCTGATTACAGGAGCTCATCAGATTTCCTCCTCATTTCACCAGAACTTGTGGGTTCCTCTAATTCGTACCTCCCCTTGTTTGTGGTATGTTTGATTCCTTTTCTAAGTGGAGATTGATTATTATTTCTTTGTTATCACTTTAAAAGAAAAAAGAGAGGTGAAAAGGGCATATTATTAACTAGGGGAAGATTATCTTTGGCAGAGTCACAAGATTAGCTTGAAGTTTGGTATTTGGTATTTCGTACCTAATAGGTGATTCCTGTCCATCTGACTTAGGGTTTTGATATATTATCAATTTTCCCTTGTGGAGCAGACAGTTAAGACCCATAGGACAGTCCCCCTTCCTCATGTAGGGAGCCTGAAACAAAGCACAAGGATCTCACGTGCTTCTGCTCTCTGTGCAAACTATTTTTGCTCTGGTTAATGGGTCATGGTCCCTTTCTAGATGAGAAAATTATCTTTGCATTGGGCAGGTAAAGTTAAATCCATTTACATTATATCTGAAAACCTTAAAAGTCCATTTAGAGAAGTAACTTTGACATCATAAAATTATGATGTTGTCTTGAGAGAACATTAAATCTGTTCTTCTCCTTTGGATGAACCTTAAATCCGTATTATCCAGACAAATGAGACTCTCTCTTTCACAAATGATTTATGTTCTACTTAAAAGTGTGGAAATAGAAATTTCACAGTTTTCCTTGGTAATTCATTCTAGGGTCTGAGAATATTCATTGTTAGAATATGTAAGTGTGCATAATCTCTGTATGTTTTCTTTGAGGGGGCGATTTAATAGTTATTATTTGAAATAGACACAACCTAACTCTCAAAGAGCATTAAGTGGACCATTGGCTTTTTCCCAGGTCAAAGTTTGATAACTTTACCTCAGAGTTAATTCAATCATTTTTCCCTTTATGGATCCTTTCAAGCTTTTTCTCTGTCCCATTTAAAGTAGAGAAAGAACAAATGCTTTTATAGAGGTTTGTGCACACCTGAATACTAATCTGTCCTTCTCTTTCTGTCCCCAAAGCTTTTGTATTTTGTTTCCTTCATATGCTTTTTAAATTTCAAGATCTACTGTGTATTTTTCAGTGACATTGTTGGGTTCAGAAAAATAACTTTTTCTTCATGCTTTCTAATCTGTGTGAAAATATTTGTGGCAATAATTTGAATTTAGAAGTTAAAAACTCCAGAGCATTGATAATATTTGCCCTCCCTTCTTTTTAAAACAAATATCAGCATATATGCAAACCATAATTCTATGTTCACTTAGATCACAACAACATCTGTTGCCAATTGTAGGAAACTGTTCCTTATGAAAAAAGTTTCTGCTAAATCACAGTACCCAGCATGGTTATTTGTACATTTGTGTAGGGTGCTTAGTTAACTAAGAATTCTTTGAACGATTGAATTGTGGCATCATTTAAATGCAAAACCATTGTATAATATATTAAATTGATGATGCACTGTCAATTGTAAAACCAAATTCAAATTCTTGAGTTTCTAACTTGAATGTTTTCTTTTCAAAACGATGTATTTTTTATGACTCATACTTGTAGGACACTGGAACCATATGAAGTGGCATTTCTTTTTCCATTGTTAAAGAGAGTGCAAATGGCAAGACATTAATAAAGCCTGCAGCTCAGTAAATCCCAAGGTACCAAAGCTATATCCATTGCAATTCAGCTTTATTACACTCTTTGGGTCATAAGAATGGATGATTTTAGCTGAAGGACAGAGCAAAAAAGGAAATTGGACACACCGTTGACAATCAAAACTTGAGCATGTCATGTGCAAGTGAAGCAGGTGGAATTCTTGGAACAGGACCTGGATCAGCGGCCCCTCCTGACTTTGACATGTTTTGTTATGTACCGAACACTTGACTGTTATGTTCCTGTGTATCAGATTTTAAACCATAACCTCTTAAGGAAAAGTGACCATTTCCTATTCGCTTTGTATTCCCTAATTACAGAGTCTAGCACATAGAATCACTGTGGGTTTACTGACCAGAAAATCATACAAACCAGGAACCTAAGAACTCCTCCGAACCAGCTCTTTCACCTTTACCCCCCATAACCAATCCATCATTGATTTTTTTTTTTTTTTTTGCCACTTAGCATTTTAAAACCATCCGTTCCTCTCCATCTCTTCCACCACAATTTTACTACTATCTTTGCTCAACCTCCCATCTGTCTCCTCTTAGGGCATTTTACCTGGGTTACTGCAGTGGCCTCCAAATTCATCTCCCACTACCCCAGTTCCTCTTTAGTTCTTTCTCAGCACTGAAACCAGAAAGATCTTGAACTACACAACCTTTTCAAAGGTTGTCTGCTGTTCTTTGGAAGTAATAGCTAATCATCAATGTTGTATTGCCAGTACTCTTGACTAAGATGTATGAACAGGGTGATCATATCATCTCAATCAAGTGAGCACACTTTTAATGTGAAGTGTGCTTCACCAGTATGCACGCAGGATGTTACATGCTGGTCCTGCCTATAGGGCCACGGAGGATCTGGGCCCAGTATACCCTCTTCCATTTGCTGTGTGTATCTGCAGTAAGGCTATTTTTCATTCTTTTCTGCTTCTCAAGGTTACTCACCATGTTCCTTCCCACAACTGGACCCTTTGCATGTGCTGTTGCTGGAGTATTTAACTTCTGATCCTTTAGCTTTCAACTCCTGCATTCAACCTCACTTAGTAGTTTAAACAGCTTACCGTAGGTTTTCTTAGTTAACTGAGGATGAGAATGAGTCAGCATGCACATTGTGTCCCAGGTGAGGGAAAGGCAAGTGCAGAGGCGCTGGGGTGGGAAGAGGTTTTGCCTGGGTTAAGTGTAGAAGCAGCCCAGTGTGCCTGGAGCGGAGAGGGCAGGAGGCCTGAAAGAACGACCGGAAGCAGATTCTGACTTCATAGTGGGTCTGAGGGGACTTTAGTAGAAAAATGAGCACTTACCTCTTTCTGTTTATGTTACTAATGAAGAAATAAACCCACACGTCCTGTTCAGTGACATTAGCTAATTAGCAGTGGAACTAAATTTAGAAGCCCCACATCCTGCATGCATATAAAAAACGCTAAGGCGCACATGCAGGAAATGCGCCAAGCATGGGTAGGTTCTGTGAATTCCACAAAGCAGACACAGCTGTGCCACCTGCGCTCTGCAGCCCGTCTGCATCACTCCCCAATCCCCCATTGGTAATACTAATCCTGAACTCTAACCTCTTAGGGTAGTTTTGCCTGGTTCTGAACTTTATAAGCTTGCAAATAGAATCATGTGCTTTAACCTTTAATGTTATCTATCTGGGTTCTAGCACTTACTTAACATTTTACCTAGGAAAGTCATCCATGTTACCTTGGTTCATTCTCATTGCTGTGTAATATTTCATTATAGGAATATACCACAAGTTTTCTCCTTTATATCACCTCAGAAGTCACCGACTCTGTGTGTGTAAGAGAGAGAGAGAGAGGGAGAGAGCGTGTGTGAGACAGTGAGATTGTGTCTTGTCATTTGTGTTTATTCTGCTTCTCCCACTTTTTTTTAAAGAGAGGGACAGTGAGAGAGAGAAAGAGAGAATCAAGTTTTTTTTTAGTTTTTCATCTGATTTTCGTTGCTCCGACACTGGTGTGTATGTGGTGCTGGGGTTCGAACTTGCTTCCTTGTGCATTCCAGGCAAGTCGCTGAGCCACCACTCCAGCCCCTCCCAGTCACTTTTTACAAAACCTATTGAAAGTTATGTGAAAAAAATTCCCCCTTACAGCTTTGATTGTTATTTTGAACACCCTTGATTGTTAAGTTTGAAAATCGATTTCCTAGTTAAAACCAAAGACCTGCATGAGCAAGAATTGCCCAACATGTCCCTTTGATAAGCTAGTTTTAATGATTAGTGGAAAGAACTTGGGTGATCCTTTCAGATACTTTCAAATGGTGGTATCACTGCATTGTTGACCTTTTGAAATGTTTTCTGGACTGTTGCATATTTCTAATGGATCAGGGACTATTTGCTACTTAATTGGACCAGTCATTATTTCTTTAATGTATTTTGTCTCATCATCCCAGATGTGGGACACCTAAAAGAAAACTTACATTGAGCAACAAATATACCACTCATGGTATCTTTGAAATGATTGAGTTTTTAGATGTCCAAGAAAAGTAAAAGGTGAACGATTAGAACATTGGAAAAAACTACATGAGAATTTGTATAAAGGATTTTTAAGCACTCGATTATGATTTTCAGCCCACTTTAATGCACCTGTGTCATTTTTGTTGAAATATTCAGAGTTGAAAACTGAGGGTTAAAATCTGTTTACCTAATTGATTATTTGGGTACATATTATTTTCATGTTTATTCAGTTTTTTTTTCTCTCTGCCCCCCCCACGTTTTTTTAAATCTCAGATGATGTTGCGCCATATTTTAAAACAGAGCCAGGCCTACCACAGATGCACCTGGAAGGGAATCGCCTTGTCCTCACTTGCCTTGCCGAAGGGAGCTGGCCTTTGGAGTTCAAGTGGATGCACAACGACAGTGAGCTCACCACCTACAGCAGCGAATATAAGTAATTGATTTCTTGCTAATAAGATTCCATTTCAAGTTTATGTGTTTAGAATACTTGCCTTATTGGCCATGATCGCACAAGGGGTGAAAATATTGGCTTGGACTTCTAATGCATTAAGGATTAGAGGGCTAGATTTGAACATGTGATTAGAATGTGATTTACCATTTGATATAGGTTATATTTTCACGTAGAAGTCTGTGATTGTGTACGTAAAAATAAGCCCATTAGTGAAACTGCTAGACAAAAAAAAAAAAGGTGTAGTTACAGAGGAATTCACATAATTCACATGATAAATTTACTTTTTGTGTGTGTGACAATAGCCCTGCCTAAAATTATTGCTCCTATCTAATAGGCATAAATGTTTAAAAAGAAACATTTAAGTTGGTAGTTTTCCAGAACTCTGAGCAGTCAACCAAAACTTTCCTCAGTGTATTTTTGAGTTGGAAAGAATGGAATCATGGGCCCTTGTTCAACAGCAAAAAAAATGTGTATTCTACTGTGCATTGTGCCAGGCGTTGCACCAAGCCCTAGAAATACAGTTGTTGGGGATGGGGGCACCACCTAGGGAAAGAGGTCAGAGGTCAGAGCTGGAGACAAGCGTAACTGAGCTGTGGCTCCTCCCAGGAAGCAGCCCAGCACTGCCTTTTGGGGCTCAGTTTGGTCTCACAAGACTTGAAAGCTCCTCGGGCTTGTGCTGTTTCACCACCTTTCCTCCGTTGTGTTTGTTAGGCTGCTGCGGCAGCTTGAGTAGTACAGGGAGCTAGTGGTGCCTGCAGTGCTCAGGAGGCTCCAAAGTCAGCGGAAGTCAGCAATGCCATGCTCTCACATGAGTGGACTAAGATGGAACGAGCTATGTGGAGGGGCAGCCAACTCAACAGGGAACAGCCCAGCCCTCCTCTACTTTGGAGGGTATAATGTGGTCATCCCTGATCCACATTCAGCCTGTCCAGAATGTGTTTTAAACACACTACCAATCCCCGGTGTACCCGCATGCGCGCATACATGCACATACACGCACTCTTTCCTTGATTGCCAGCAGTGAGTTTTCCTGTGAAACCCCTGCTTGTTTTCCCTTCTTCCTAGGCCAGTCAGATAGGCCACCCTAGGCTGCAGCCCAGCACAGGAGCAGTGACTGGGTAGTGCTGGCCTGTAGTCCATGTTCTTTGCAGTGCTTTCTGACCCCGCTGTTCCTCAACACCCATGTTTGATTTGCTTATTTTTATGGTCTGCTCACCCTTTTAGACATGTGAGTTTGTGACCTGGTCTTAAATTATTAGGCTTACCTTCTTTTATATATATATGTTATCTTCTTTGGGGGGACAATTTATCATAATAATTCATTGCATACTGAAATTAAGTAGTCCTGGGTTAGAATCCCAGCTCCACTACATTAGCATTGTGGCCTTGGGTAGGCCACTTTGGCTCCTGTTGTAAGGATCTGCAAGATGGGGCTGATTACACTTCACTTAGATTATTGTAAGCATTGGAAGGTTCTAATGTATGTAAAACACATTTTCTGGCACACAAGTAATTTTCTTACTCATCCAAGGCAACATTCTACAGTGTTATGGTATGACATTATGGGGCTTGGTTTGTTAGTAGGGGTAAAAAGTAAAATGAAAATGGTAAAAATTAGAAGTAAGAACCATGTGTAAATAATTAGCTTGAATAGCAGGTGATTTGAGGTCAAGAATTTGCTGCCCTATTTATTATCTCTGTGACTTTGGAGAAGTTAACCATTTTGATCTCATTTTTCTCATCTGTGAAATGAGCATAATAAAACATCCATCACAGGGTTCTTATGAAAATTAAATGACTCAATGTTCTGAGTGCCCTCGGAAGAAAGGAACGAGGTTTCAAAAGAACCCAGGTTGTTCTTCTTATGGAAAAGAAATAGGGCTGTGACTGGGTATGGTGGTGCACATGCTTGTAATCCCAGTGACCTAGAAAGCTGAGGCAGGAGGATTACAAATTTAAGCCTGGTCCAGTCAACTTAGTGAGATACTGTCTCAAAATAAAAAGGACTGAGGATGTAGTCAGTGTAGAGCCACCCCTTGGTTCATTCCCAGTACCATAAAAAGAAAGAACAGAAGGAAAGAAGAAAAGTAGTGATATAGATAATGTGTAACACTGGTCCTCAAAGTTGGGTAATTGTCATGTATAATGGAGAAGCTGGGCTTTTTCGTTGTTTCGTTTTGTTTTTAGGTCTAGATCTTCAGTTTCCTTATATGTATTATCTGAAACTAGACTGCCTGAGAATATGCCTTTTGTATGGGCTCCTTGCCAGTTGTGTTTTCTTGTCCCTGTTGAGTAATTTTTCCCACTTCACGGAGGAAAGGTGCACATCTCTATTAGTTTACCTGTGAAACTATATCTTGGGGGGGGTGCAAGACTAAAAAAGAACAACATTGAAGTTCTGCTGGACTTTTACTAAAAAATGGAGAAGGCAGATATCAAAGCATATTATTGACATTCTACTGGATATAATTAAAACTGTTGCACATTTCTGTAACAGGTTTCTTTTTTAATGCCAAAATATACAATGTGCCATTGTTATATATGCAGCTTATTAAACTGATGAAAGAAAAGTTTTGGTGTTAACTCAGAAACTCTTGGGGCATTTTATTTATTTATTTTTCATTCCTCATCCCACCAGCAATTCTGTCTGTTCATTTGAAAAATGCGCTGATAGTCCATCACAAGACAGTCACTGTTGGTCGTGTTGATCAAGACTGAGTGAGCGACTCCCTGTGTATAAGCCATAGAAATGAGGTCGCTGCCTCGATACATTTCACTGGAAATTTGATACAAAGAACTGGGTTATTCTGGAGGAAGAATGGTAACTTATGTTCTGTTCTGAGGGCTCCAGACACTGAGATGGGTTATCAATCATCCATCATATTTTGTTGTCATTTTTTTCAAGATATAAAACCTATCCAAGAACCTTATGCTGTTCTTTCAAATAACTCTTTTATCTACTTTCTTCTAATAAGCACCTTCAGTGTTCATATTTTAACCTTTGAGAGACCTTTCTAAATCTCAAATTGGAAAATGTGTTATTTTATGAAAATGGTACCTGTTTCTTACCTGAAAGAGAGGCCCTATTTTTTTCTTCCTTGGTTCAGTTATGAAAACTCTATTTTAACAGCAAATAATTTTACCATTTCCAGCTTTGATTAAAAATAGCATTTTCTTTTCTATTTGTGATAGAAATTGCATAGTAGATTTCAGTGCATTTCAAACGTTACATTTCGTGTTTATACTCATCTCTGCATTTAGCTCCCGGTGACTATATTGGAAAATTGGTAGTAATTTCAACAGTTAAACCAAGCTTGCATGGGTTTCTCGGTAGATTTGTATCTATTTTTTTTCAGAAAATAGTTATTATAAATTATTTTCTGCATTGGGGGAAATCTGTTTTTTTTTTAATTTAATGTGTTTACTTATATATGCATGTGCA